>JAYJMH010048504.1:0-13962 GCA_036873815.1 Phacellophora camtschatica
CAGACCAACAAATTCGGCTTTACAAACAAAGTGTATTTGTTTCACAACACTTGCACTATTCCGTATAAAGCAGACAAAGTTTGTCTGTTGCATAAATGTTTGATTGGGTTTGCTTGAAATGATGCTTTGCTTTGATATTCAACCTTTCGCTAAAATTATAATAAAAATTAGACTTCTCACCAGCTAAGAAATATTTAAAACATTAGTCCACCCACCTTCTTCAAACTTTAGTCAAACTGATAACAAGAAAAATATTTATCATGACATAGTTCGATTCAAAGCGTTTGCTTGCTTTAACAGAAGATTTTAAACGTAATTGCATTACTAATTAAAAACGAGTCTGAAGCATTTTAACAAAAGATACCTTACAAATCTAAAAATTTAAATTGCAAGAAGACACAAAAGATTCATGCAATTAATGATAGCACCATACATCCATCTTTGAAAAACTATATATTCAATACTTCATAACCTTGACTCAAAACAAAGGATATAACCAATTTGCTAATGAAGCCTCAGCAAACTGTGAATCCACCTGCACATGTTAACATTTACAATTGAATAACTAAATCCTTTTCCAATTTAAATTTAATCCCAGCAAAAGTTGTTGCTCAAAACATTAAATTCTTTCAACTCAACGCTGTTTTGAGGTTGTGCTTATCAGTGTCTTTGCGAATCACAAAACACGCACTGTTATATATTTACATGTTTACACTAATAATTTAGCCTTCCCGGTGTGTTCAGCACCAGAAAGTCAAAACAAGAGATTATATGATTTTGCTAAATTACCAACATACAGATGCTGAATGACTTTCCGAATCATTGGAGAAAGAGAGTCAACGAGTCAATGACGAACACTTAATATCTCAGAAATGATTACTGCAGCTTATCACGCCGCAGTCTGATTTAGTGCAACCATTTGCCCTGATCCTTCTCCAAACTGGCAGATGGTTGGTTTATCAATGATTCAATGATTAAAGAAACATTGTGTGTCACTTGAAATATTTCACAGAACATTGGCATGGACATTTTGTAGCGTGATGTCCTTTTAAACCTACAACACAAAGCTAATCGAAATTTATTCTCTGCTGAAGGTTTGTGCTTGTGTGTAGTCTTGTTGTTTATTCTATTCATTGCTGCTATCTTAGTTTTCTAGGCAAAGTCATCCTCTTTTAAAACATTAAATTTAGTTTGAAGGTTGATTGTAGATTAATGCAAATACATATTTTAAAAACTAAAGAATGAATGCCAAAACTACTTTTTGAAGAAGACATGAACAGATGTTTTACTGTGTTAAAATTTGAACCAATTTAACATTCCTTCCATTTAAAATTAATGAAATAACTTTTCATTCAAGATTGATAAAGTTACAGATTTTTGAATAAACCTTTCGAAACAACTACCATCCAAACAACTACCATCCAAAACTCACCTCTCGCTGACATAATGAATTATAATCATGCGTGTGAATTCTAATTTGACCAATTTAAACGGCATGGTAATGTTGCGTTTCTGCACAATTTACGGCTTGTAAAAATGTTTCAGGGGTGCTGGAACGGGCTAAGGACCAAGGGGGCAGGAACCCCGAGAAAAATGAAACAGTCTCAGTGTTCATTTCTATTTAACATGCTTGATTAAAAAGTAGTTTTGGAATATAATTTCAAAAGTTCAATTTTCATAATGCAAGTAAAGTTTCCTATTCAATTAAAGCCTCCTACTTTCATTGTTGACAATTATTTTAAGTGAGATGTTTTGTAATGCAAAAAATTACAATGATATAAACTTTTTCTGAGTTCATGTTTCATAGAGGGAAAGGTAAAGTCCTCTTAGTCCTCCTTCCTTCTGTCAATATAACAAATTTAACATTTATATCTAAGTTCTGAAGAAATTTTGTTAAATAGCCTATGTCTTTGGTATTAAACTCAAATGAATTATTTTCAAATGTGTTATTAAATTTCATTTCCAGAGTTAAATACAACGTTAATGCAGTCATGTAAGAAACATTAGTATCACACAATGACTTAAAGCGAAAAACATTGCCATATTCCTTGCCATATTCATTGCCATATTCATTGTCATATTCATTGCCATATTCATTGCCATATTCATTGTCAGATTCATTGCCACATTCCTTAACATATTTATTGCCATATTCATTGCCATATTCATTGCCATATTCATTGCCATATTCATTTTCATATTCATTGCCACATTCCTTGCCACATTTATTGTCATATTCATTGCCATATCCATTGCCATATTCCTTGCCATATTCATTGCCATATTCATTGTCATATTCATTGTCATATTCATTCCAAACCCACCCATCTTTAATGTTAAATGTTTTGTGTATACCTAACATTAATGTTCTATTTTATTCCAAATCAACCAATATTAAGGAAAATTTTAAATATCTGACCCAACATTAGAGCATTTTTGCTAAAAATCGTAGCCATGTTAAGGGAATGTGCTGCCTTCAAACCCATCCTTATTTGCGGCACATACCAATTTATTAGGGCGTACCTCCCTCCCGGGGTAGATACGGAACAATTTGTGAAGTATAAAATTTAAATTTGAACTTTTTTATATTTTTGGGTGTTGCCATAATACGTTACCTTATTACGTTTGAACAATATTTTTGCAAAAATTACGGTGAAATCTCAGTAATAGATTAACAAAAAGTTAATAAATTAAATATACAATATAACTTAGTACCTTTTAGGTCTTTAAAAAAAGTGAGGTATATTAGATTATGATGAACAGAGAAAGTCCGCACATAGCTGTCATAAATGTTGGAAAATTTCCCCTGACAAACATTTGCAAAACAAGTAAAAATGGACATAATGTAGAATGTACCGAGAATGTACCGGAGTCAGGAATACATGTAGAATGTACCGGGAATGTACCGGAGTCAGGAATACATGTAGAATGTACCGGGAATGCACCGGAGTCAGGAATATATGTAGAATGTACCGGAGTTAGGAATACATGTAGAATGTACCGGGAATGTACCGGAGTCAGGAATACATGTAGAATGTACCGGGAATGTATTGGAATCAGGAATACATGTAGAATGTACCGGGAATGCACAGGAGTCAGGAATACATGTAGAATGTACCGGGAATGTATTGGAGTCAGGAATACATGTTGAATGTACCGGGAATGTACCGGAGTCAGGAATACATGCAGAATGTACCGGGAATGTACTGGAATCAGGAATACATGTAGAATGTACCGAGAATGTACCGGAGTTAGGAATACATGTAGAATGTACCGGGAATGTACTGGAGTCAGGAATACATGTAGAATGTACCGGGAATGTACCGGAGTCAGGAATACATGTAGAATGTACCGGGAATGTACTGGAGTCAGGAATACATGTAGAATATACCGGGAATGTACCGGAGTCAGGAAAACATTACGGTCACACGGTCACGGACCGGAGAAAGGTTGACTAAACAAAGGGAAATTATATTCCACACCCAATCACGCTTATTTTCCATTGGTTAATGAAGATTTTTTCCTAAGAATAAACTTTACGCTCGAAGCAAAATTGATCACTTTTCTGGGCTCTCGAATGTACTACACCTGAGTTACGCTTTGCAGTTAAATATTTTTCTTTGAAAGATAGAAAGTTTCTAAATTTTATCAGTAATTTTTCATTTTTGGGAACAAAACTATAATGATATGCTTGCTTAGGTACCCAGGGGGACACAGCAGCAATGCCGAAAACAAAATCGATAGCAGAGATAAACTAAAAACATCAGTCGGTTAAAAGGGATTTTTGTAATATTCAAATGCAGTACCAGAGTTTTTATTCTATTTTTGATCATTCTGGAACTAAATTTTTTTCTAAATGCATGCAATAGAGCTAAAAAAATTAAAAATTCTGATTAATAAATAAATTTACGCTATAATAAAGTCAGTACAAAAGTGAAAATATTGCGAACAGATAGGAGAATTTGTCAAACTGTTTATATGTTAAAATTAACCAATAGATCGGCAGAATTGTTGTCACAATCGATATGTGACAACAATCACGTGATGTAAATGGCTAATGTCCTTCAGTTTCTCGCATTTTCTACTTACCCGCAAGCATTTGAAAACACCTTGATCCAGCAGATGTCAATTAATGCCACACGACATATTTATATTTGATTAAAAAAGTGTAATGTCTACAACAATAAAATGATCAATTTGTCATAATTTTGTCAGCTTTGAATATACCAAAAGAAAGAAAATAAAAGCAGATTTTGACAGTTTAAGGCCTTCTGGGAAAAGATTAAATTTAACATGGCTGTGAAAAAACAACTTACTGATTCTACTTCGATATCTATCGTCCTATCTTACAATAAAGGCACACTATGTCGTTGATGTTATTGAGGTAGCCTCATGTTATATGTTAGTGAAATAACCTCAAAAAATCTGCTGGTTAATAATAATCGAACCTTTGTGCTTCAGCATCATTGCTTCTTTCTGGAACAAAAAGCCAAAAAAGACAGATTGTTAGGGAGCAGTCATTAAGTAATGGGCAGAGAGGGGTGGAGGCTTTTCAAAAAGTAACCAAAAAATTTTTGCACCCGAATAAAATAGCCTTAAATAATTTCGTGCCCCAGCAAAAAGAGGCAATAAATTTCTATACCCCGAGTTCCTTGTCCCTTGTCTCTTGTCTCTTGTCTCTTGTCTCTTGTCTCTTGTCTCTTGTCTCTTGTCTCTTGTCTCTTGTCCCTTGTCCCTTGTCCCTTGTCCCTTGTTCAGCACATGACAAATAATCTACCTTCTCTACTGCCGCGTCTACACCAGCAACAGCAAATGTTTCTTGACAAGTTTTACCTTTTGTAGATGGCCAAACTTAGCACGTTTTCTGGTAAAGTGTCCTTGCTCAAAAACTAACTTGCCAGTTTTTTAACAAGGAATCTTAACAAGGAAGACATTTTAAAGTATTAAACTTGCTTACCAGACGATATTGCAAAGGAAGAGAGATTTATCAAGCAAAAATTGATTGATATTAATTTTAACATTCCAAAAAGAATTTGGCACCCCAGCAAATTCTAAAAAATATTTTCCATGCCTCAGCTAAAGACCTTTCGAAAATTTCATACCCTCCAGCTGTTTACCCTCCGCCACGATCTCTCCAGTACTTAATGACCGCTCTCTTATCGAGTTATGAATTTTGATGGCCATCAAAACTTTTTCATTCTTTTATTTATTCTATTAGCACAGTGAAATTTGTATTTCATTCACCAATGATTTATTTAAATTTTAGAAGTAGCCAGTCAACGCGCAGCATTTGTGAACATGTGATAACGATTCTTGATGCGATTGGCTCTATGAACAAAGTCATGACTGGACAACTAACCGACCAAATACGAAATTCTCCTATGCTTAAATTTACGCTTTTTTAATCTAATCTAGTTCAATCAACCAATCAAATACCATTTCAAAAACTACATATAAGAAGTTAAGGCAAAGCTGCACGAATGTGTGTAATAAAGTAACAATGAAAATACAGTGAAATAAAAGATGAAAACTAAACAAAACAAAAACACAAAAATTGCCAATCACCACAACAAAATCTAATTCCGAGTGTAAATATAAATGGAAATAAACTTAATTGTGTTTTGTTAATAACATATGCTAGACATGGAAATTTCAGAAACTAGTTAAACGGTAAATAATTTAGTTAGAATTGCTGAGAAAATCATGCAGAATATTTAAATAGAAAAACTATTAGAGAATAAAAACAAAACACTAAATCAGCGTTAAAACACTACATAATTTCATGGCACCTTTTGTAGAGAATGAATACAAAATGATGGCTTATGGAATGGCAGAGCCTGTGGATAATACAAATAATCTAATCAAGAATAGCTTTTAGTGCGTTTAGTCCAAAAGCCATCAATAAAGCATTGCAAAATTTAAAGTTAATACCATTGTCACTTCTGCATTATTAATCTCATTCAATGGGATTAAAGAATAAAAGCCATCTTAGCACAGTTTTAGAATTCTTTTTTGGTTTTCAAAGCAGATGATCAAGTGAAATTATTATTATCTAATTGATGTGATAATTTCAGAACTACACAAATTATTCTTTCTAGTATAACATGGTCGAGCATGCCTAAATTTTGTTTTAGGCAGAAAGAAAAACAAGATACCAACCAAAATTTTGAGTTTCTTGGCTTTAATATTTCGCGAACATGCAACGAAACATACCACCACTAACAGTACCGTATCCAAAATCTTTTTATTCGAATAATTCCTCCGATGGGCGTTATCGTTAATGCCCCCATTTTATCGCGATTGAGGATAAACATTGCAAAATTTTCTGCCAGTTTATTGGCAGGTACTCGCATTTCATCCTATTTCATGGCAGGTACTCGCATTTCATCCATTCAAATTAGAATGAGAAATGTTCCTAAAAACTCCGCAGACATGTTGTCTCATAAATTGGCACATTTGTAAACCTGAAATATTATAGAAGTCTAAGACTTTGAAGCCAGATAGAAACGACAAGAAAAGACAACAGGTGTGCGGAGTTAAATTATTGAAATAATCAATAAGAATATGCAACTTAAATGCCTTTAATAAGTAAGAAATTCAAGCCTTGGAAATTTAGTGAATTTTGTCCTAATTCTACAAAAAAGCAAAGAATTATGGAAATCTTCCATAGATGAATGCAAATATGATGCATTGCAGTAATACAACCTTTCAATGGCAAATTAAATTGCGAACAAATTGCAACTAAGCAACATAACGCCTAAAATTTTTCTAACAATTAATTATTTATAACGACATGAGCGAACCTTAAGGAATCTTCATTTAAAAATACAAAAATATCTTGAGAAGCATATACAGTATACCATATAAATTTCAGTTCAAGACAGACTTTGTTGGTGAATAAAAATTTCAGAACAATTTACAATGTGAGACGCAACCACTAGCAAGGCTCTTTCTTGTTTGAAAGATGATGCAATTGTTGTTCTCTGTGTCCAGGCTTGTACGATATGTTATTATATTTTTAGACAAAGCGTTGCATGTTTGATAACATCGTCAACAAGTTATTGTGCCTGCTAAAACATTTTTTTCAAACTTATTCTGGAATTTTAACCTTAAACAATACCTCATCCAAGTATTTTGTCCAGTGGATGCAGCTATTTGTTAAAAATAATGGCAGGGGCATTTTGTTTTTGGTTTTTGCAGCCCAGCCACAGTCGGCCAGATTTCTCCCTGAAGAGCATTTGTTTTTCTCCTTTAATTCTCCAAGCCGAGCTCCACCCTGGGTTAAATAATATAATATAACGCACGAAAACGCGTAACATTGTTTGAGAATAGATAAAAATGACTGAAAATATCTGAAACTATTCTTGTGTTCCAACTTAGATGGAACAGAAAGAACAAGATGGCTCTTTCTGGAAATTTCAGAAAAATAAGATACTTTCTAGAAATCAAAATGATAACTTTTACCTCTATGCTAGAAGAGTTTGTAACAACTATGGGCAGGAAATCTCCGTACATGAAATAAGGTAAGCGTACCTCCGAAAACTATTTTAAATAGCAGGATTGACAGACGATAAAAATCCTCAACATTAATCACAAAATGTTACTTCTCAAAACGTCGATTACACTGATCTCGTCTCAAGTGTGAGTAGACAATGTTTTGCTCATTAAACTGAGATAAATCATTCATTATATTAATTCCAAAACGATGTGATCACGTCGCTGTGAAAATGTAACTCTCTTATGATTCAAATATAATGCCGATAATAAGATTTTGTATTAAAAGCCCTATTAACTTATGACATTAAAATTAAATATTTTAAGGAATTTTTGTAAATGAGACTTAGAAGCAATTAATCAGAGACAACTGTATTATACCTTGTTGTGCCAACTAAATTTAATGACCCAAAGTCATGATTAATTTAGCAGTCACAACAATTTAATTCACCTCTTTCCTCGTTATTTTATTAAATAGGTTTAGTAGACAATAGACAAAAAATTCGCATTGACTTCATAGGATATCAAAATTTGTAAATTTAATAAAGTGAAATCTCTATAAAGTGGACACCAATTGTGCAAAAACAAAATTATGGAAGTCTCGATAATATGCATCTTTTGCCACTAAAGCCTCGTTTTCATAAATCACGATCCATCTGTGATGAATTACGATGAGCTAAAACATATGAAAACCGGGTTGTTTTAAGCAGCGAGGGTCATCGCCGCTCGATTTAAAAATCAATAACTTTTGAATTCAGATCAGAGCTCATCAGCGATCATCGCCAATGTCTTAAGACATAATTTGTTTATCAAAACCAACGATCGCTTCCCATATTGAATCGATTCCCGCGCTATTCCTGCGATTACACGCAAATATTGAGCTGGATCCAGACTACTTGATGCTCTTGCGATATCACGATTGCGATATGAGATGTATGAAAGTTGGGTGTCTTAAGGATGCTCCATCGGCTATGATGGTCGTCGATGAAATATGATTTATGAAAACCAGGCTTTAATCCCAGGGGAGAGGGGCAGTGCTATCTAACGTGGATAGGGGGCGTGTCCGAGGAAATCTTGAGCTGACCCCAAATATAGTGGAAGGAAAAAACATACCCAAAAATAATTGTATGGTATGCAATTTTGCTGCCTATAACATCTGTTATTCATATTTCAATGCTATTTCTTAATATTTTACCCAGAAATATAAAATTTCAAATTGTTAGAGCCAAAATTATAATTTTTAATGAAATTTTTTTAGACCCAAAAATATATTTATGGAATCGAAATCTCAGACCTAAAAATATAGGACACGCATCCTTACCCAAGTCAGATGGTACTGCCCCCTTGGGGCTAGAATATCTTTAATTTTCCTTACTTGTTAAACAGTTTATTCAGATTTTAATCAAGTGTAGAATATATGACAAGTCAGCTTTAGAAAGTGAAACGTAATAAATTATATAAAAGAGTGATAGAAAAAGCTAGCTACAGGCATTAATTGAAAAACTATTAAGAAAATGTGGAATCCTTAAGATATTAGAATTTTATTGTTTTGCAACGATAATAACTCGTTGATGCCTGCAATTAAAGAGTTATTTGTTTCTGTGTATTTAGCTTGGACAGCCTTTACACTTTCACTGAGAGGTTCGTAGGCCCAAAGTTGAACAAATCATGGAATTCCCTCTGGATTTTACACCCTAAATTTCCAGATGATTCTCCGACACCCCAAATTTGGTCATACGTACATCTAAAGGTTAATTTGTCAATTAATAAAGAAAGATAAGTTTTGTAAAATAAGGAAATTTGAAGTTCGCAAGTGAAGATGCAATTTGGAATTGGAATAAATAAATTTGACACTTTAAGCGCACTTAGGCAAGTTATAATAAATACAGAGAACAAAATCTCCTTGTTTTACTGCGTTTTTATTAATTGCGTTAAAAGGTGTGACAAGTATTAATCCAAAATAGACTTTTAATTTGTAAAGTTACTGAGAAGTGCTAATCAACTTCCACTCTGTTTATGTCGGTTCCATGACAGGCATTGAAAACGATTCGAATGAACGAAAATGTAAAACGGTAATAACAATGTTTTCCATTGTTCGAGAATGCATCTGCGCATTTTAAGAAGTGCATTTCAACGTCAAAATTAAATTTTGAGGTTTCATTTCAAGTGCATATGCACATACTTATCTGTATCTACAGGATAATAAATAAATGAATCCAAAGAATTATCTAACATCTCAAGAACATTCATCAATATATTCATTAGAAGAAAGATTCGAGGATTAGCACAAATTAAATTTTATGTAAACACGTGTTATTCAACACAAAGCAATTCTTAAGCAGTTTGCAGTGATTTGCAATGGACTGAAGTTGAGAGAAATTCTTGGTTCTCTATGGTTTTAATTATCAGTGAAAAATATACAATTTCTACTAAATGGAATAGAACATTATGGAGGATGTAAATGGGGAAAAGCAAAATCCAAGAAGTCCATTTAAATATTCGAAACTGTCCGCAATCGGAGAAAATATAAGGTGCGTTCTAACTTCATTAAAATAACTGAATTAATTTCCCATTTGATTATTGAATTCAGAAGGAACATCATACATTTCAAACGAATAGGCCTATTTAAAAAATACCAGTACTAGAAAACCAACATCGACAGAGAAAGATATGCACTTATTTTATAACAAAATGTTTTTGTGCTATCGTATCAGAGACATTTCAGATTTTTCCTACTGTAATATTTTGACAGCCCTCACTACAGGCATAAAATGTACTTGTCTAAAACAAAATCTTAGTGGTCGAAATCTATACAAAATTATGTTTTAAAACGTGAGAGTAAAACGTTTACGTTTTCAGTCGAGTATTTTTCCCCCATAAATTTCTTTCGTTTCTTGTTGGCTATTGTATACAGGAACCACCATTGCTAAATGGCATTTGTTGGCACAACCATCTCATCGAAAGATTTCCAGATTATCTTTCATGAATGTTCTGATAATAACTGTGGCATTTTGTATTTAAAAATATGAGCTAAACAGGGGCGGATCCAGATATTTGAATGAGGGGTGCTGAAGTGGAGCCTTGGGGAGAATAGATTTTCTTTTTGAAAAATAACTCACACCCTTAGCACCCTTTGCAACCGTCTGGATCAGCCCCTGATAGCTAATTGTTTTGTGTTGTATTTTTATTCTTTTAATACTGCAGTTTTGTGACCAGTTCACTTTCATCATCATCATCATCATCATCATTTCATCAGAAGTTTTTGTGACTTTGCAATATTGCGCACAGTGGCAGAATGGCTCAGAATTTATTACCAGCCAATATACGTGGAAATTGGCTGTTTCTCCGAAAAAAAATATTTCTAAATTTTGATCAAAAAGGAAAAGTTTTCAGGATCGTGAATTATGGAGAGGTTTTGTGATGAGTGTTCGACTAAGGTCGCTTCGATGACGATGCCATTTTTGCCAAATCTGGAGGAGGCCACGGGTCGGTGACGGATGGCAAGTCTGCCACTGATTACGCACAGAAATAGTCAATTAAACTATTTCATTTGAGATATATGCTTATTCGTCGCTCTTTCGTTATCTTTTACGGTGTTTTTTTTTTCAAATTATTTTAATCATTTCGCCGCAAAGTTTTAGTAACCTGGATCCAGCATGTAGGCACTGCCATTTCTGTTTATTGAAATTTCGGAATCACAGAATATTAGTTCAATATCTTTTTTCATTTAAAAATTACAAAATAAAATAAACATAACGATGCTGCGTGTGGTACTAAACTATATGTCAGCATCCACGGAGAAGACGTTTCGTGAAATCTATTCGATTTCAATGATATTGATATTTAGTTATCGTTTATTTTTATTCGTAATATCAAAATAGTTATCGTTTAGTGGAATTAGATAACACCATACTGGTGATATTTCTACATTTCATTAAACTTCTACGAAATAGTGAGAGAAGCCCCTAGAATTCTAAAATTGTCAGAATATCGGGAAAATTAGGGGTTTGTCGGAAAATGTTGATAAGGAAACGGTGACTTTTTACGTAAAAACCAATTTGTCGGAAACTTTTGGAACTTTTGAACTTTTGCGACAACGTACATTCTCAATTTCATGCTGGATGTGTAGTGGTCAACATAATTTTCATTTAAATGATATTACTGTCCTTATTAAAAACATAAATCTTGCTAATTAGGAATGTAAATATGCATTTATGAGGAAGTAGCATGCCCCAAAATAATGCCCCAAAATAATGTGTAGTCTTTTCAATATCAGAGATTTCGGCTTTCCTAAAAACAAAGATTTGGTGTCCGGTAAATCGATTTCATGTTTAACTCAATTTTAACAGTTGTTTAAAAAAAATTTATTTTAAGATAATGTGAACAACTTTCTGGCTTCCGGATTGGCGTACGTTTATACCTCATTTGCACGATACCGGCATGAAGTGAAAACGGCACTAAATCTTTGAGGATTTTCCTGTCTACGCGATACCGGCATGAACTGACGAAAGATTCGGACTTGATATGAAAATAATACAGATGAATTCCAGTTTGCCATTGCCTTATCAATCCTATGACAGGGTGCAAAATAACCCTCTCTCTAGCTCTCTAGAAAATTCGAGTCAGGCAGATGCTTTGGTGAGCCGCTAGGAGAAGGTGCTTTTCGAATTTTTGCAGCCAGCCTGTTCCAGCAATCCTAATTTAAACAAGGGAATTTACGAACGTGGTTTCGTGTGCAAATGAAGAAACTTTTAAACATTCTGAAGTGAACGATGAGTAGGATTGATAGCTGGTAGTCAGAACGAAACTTTTGATGATTTAAAATCAAACACCGATCTTCAAAAGCAGTTGCAAAATTTTTGAACGAACTACTCCCACATGATATCTCCCACAACTTTCTATTTGTACTCGATGTATTTCTACGTAATCGTTTTCAGCCATTTCCTTGTAAAAGCAAACTGATTTCCTGACCATGGAGCGTGGTTCTGCTCTGCCATTGAGATAAATAAATTTCACGGAGCATGCGCAAGGTGCAATAGGTGCCTTGCGCGAATGTTACAAATCCTATTAAGATCTTTTGCCATGGCTCATACCGGCAATTTTTCATTTTGGCATGCTTTCAAAATATTGTAACTTAAACGAGAATACAAATTTTGACCAATGAGCATTGATAAACAAGCATAAATTCTTGCCGCTACGAAATAATCATCACGTTCATTTCACGCCGTTTCTATTCAATGACTGCATCCAGCGATAAAGTTGATGAAGACAATGGCAATTATGAAAATGAGACAATGATAAAGGAATGATCAATGAAAACGAAAATAACAATGATCAATGAAAACGAAAATAACAATGATCAATGAAAACGAAAATAACAATGACCAATAAAAACGAAAATAACAATGATCAATGAAAACGAAAATAACAATGATCAATGAAAACGAAAATAACAATGATCAATAAAAACGAAAATAACAATGATCAATGAAAACGAAAATAACAATGATCAATAAAAACGAAAATAACAATATGGCCATGATAATATAGAAATGATAATATGTCAATGGCAATATGACGATGATATGATACAATGATAGCAATGACAATAAAGATGACAAAAGGACAATTACGATGATAGCAGTGAGAATACTAATGAAAATGTGACAATGAAAATGCCAATATGACAATGACTGTGATAATATAAATGGCAATGAAAATGACAGTATGACAATAAAACATAAGAATGATAATGGGAAAAGTATTGTATGAAAATGATCATATGAAAATGATCACATAAAATGATCATATGAGAATGAAGATTATGGATATGAGACAATAATAACAGTGACAAAAAAAACAACAACAAAGAAGAGAATAGATAATGAGAATATGACAATAATAATGAGAATGACGATGAGAGTAACGACTTTAATGACAATACGAAGTTGAGAATATGGCAATGAGAATATAACAATGACAAAATGCCAATGAGGATGAGGATGAGAATGTGAAAATATGATCATCAGTGACAGTAAATGGCAATAAATATGACAATATGAGAATGAAAAAGTTGCTTTGATAACTTGAAAATGATGATATGACAATTAGAATGACAATTATGAATATGAAACGATAATGGAAATGCAAGTAAATATGAAAATAAGAATATTACAGCGAGAACATGACAATAAAAATGACGATAAAATTGATGAAGACGAATCTATATTATGGAATCAAGGGGACCATTATGGCATATCAAGGTCTTTTCGATCTTTTAGTGCTATCCCTGCCACTTTAGTTTAGGGGTTTGTGTGTTTAAATTTGTTTTTATGTATTCATTTCTTAGTCATTTTTTAATTTACGAATTGTGTAAAATTTATCCTTTTATTTAAATTTTAAATTGTAAACTTTTAATTATGTGGCAAATAAAGCTTACTTACTTACTTACTTACAACGATGATGACC
>JAYJMH010048515.1:0-13960 GCA_036873815.1 Phacellophora camtschatica
CAATGAGATCGGGATCACGTCAGCATAGGCGTATACTATTGAAAGAGTAACAAAATTTCAAGGCACCCAAGGAAGACATTTAATTTTCAGTGTAATGAGTAATTTGTCTTTGATTTATAAATCTCCGAACATTCAGCAGGATTTTCAGTTATTTAATTTGTTATATTGTCAACTTGCTTCATTCGGCTATTTGTTATATTCTATTCCATGGGTTTAGGAGTAGATTTCAAAAGATTGCATAAGTCGGCAGCATATCTTTTCCGAACTTGTTTAGCGAAGGTTAAACTGTTGTCTATGTTTGAATTTTACATGTATGGAACAGACATTTATAGTGTTGCGAAAAGAAAAGGAAGCATTGCTTTTGGAAAGATTTTGGTTTGTTTTGGTCAGAAATTTATCGCCTCAATCCACCCAACCCAGTTAACGATATCTGGAACTCTAGCTGTGTCTATTTTCCTTACTTTATCCTTTTATTTATCTATTTTCTTTATTGAGATCAGTGATTTACTATCTTAGAGTGCGTTTATATGAGAGTTTTTAGACCGGATTTGACTTCAAGCCGACTTGAGTACAATTCGGGGTCTATTAAAATTCCATTAAAATCTCGCGTGCGTTTACACGAGAGAGGGCGATTTAAAACTCAAGTCGACCTGAGTTTAATTCGCTTTTTCAAACCGGTTTGAGATTTTAAGTCGGCGTAAAATTGTCATGGAAACAAAACTTTTTCAGATCAGGGCTATCTGAAATTGTGAGAAAGAAGCAGAACTGCATCTTGAGATTGGGTCTTTGCATAGCATGCGCATCGATGCTTTTGTCTCAACTCAAATCGGTTTGAAATCTTCATGTAAACGCAACACAAATTAGCAGATCTCGTCGAATTTCACACCGGTTTGAAGTTTCAAGTCGGGGTGAGTTTCAATTTGGGTCTGGTGTAAATGCGCTATTAATCTTTTCCTTTCCTGGTTATTTTAGTAAGATCCCATGACGAGTGACTTCTTTTGATATGACATTTTTTAACTTGTGATTCATGTTTACAGTAATACCGCTAATATGAACCAATCTTGCCCCAGAAAATATTTCTTTGTATTGATCCTAGATTTCATTATTTTATATATTTAGGTTTTGGCAACCTTACACAAGGACACATGGACATCTATATACTACAGAAGACTTTGATGTTGTGGGCAGATGATAATGGAATAATACAACTTCGTTCTTTTGTCGATAATTTTTTCGTTCTTTTGGAGTCAAATGAGGAAAAACCAGCTATGGTTCACGACAAAGAGAGAAGAAAAGAAAAAGTATATAAACATACCAATACTTCAAAATTGAATTCCTTTTTAATTGGTTTTCATTTTTATCAAAAACTTTGTTCTCATTTACTTTGATTAATAAATCAAGGATTATTTAACTTCACAGCGTTAACTTTTAACTTCACAGAGGAATTTGACACCCTAGATGATAAAATTAATGTTTTTGTCCTACAAATTTAATAAAACAAATCAATGATTTTATATTATATAAGACTATTGGTTTGAGCATGTGGATGCATTTTAACTTTCAGAATCAATGCTTCTCAGATACGAAGGACATCATCATTACATCGATGGGTCGTGAATTCGATAATCTGCCCAAATCTTGACATTGATATTTGAACATCAATCAAAAGCTCTTTAGTGTTATTACCGAAAGACAAAGAAAAACATAGATCTGAACCTGAACCTGAATTCTAGAGTAGCAATTTTAAAATGATGGCAGTTTAACTAATTAATTACCAAGTAATTACCACACCCGTTGAGGCCGCTGGATGTAAAAACATTAGTTACTAATACCAACAGAATAATGTTTTTCATGGCCCTTGATTTACCCTGGGTACCATATTCCCAGAGTATCCTTGATGGTTCCGTGGAAACAAATTCCAGCAACCACCCTCTGCACCTATTCATGCCGATAGAATGTTGGCAGCATGCAAACAAGTATGTAGAAAATTTGGGGCCAGAATAATTAGTAATAATTGGGTAAGAAAATTAAAATGGGGTGCAGAAAATTGGAATAGTTAAACGTAAAGTACTAAAATAGTTTACTTCATAGAAAAATTAAAATTCAGGTAAAGCTATTATTTATATAAAACTTAAAATATGAATCACATGTTATGTAAACAAACCAACAGCCTGGTTGGCAGGCTCACGAAACTGGAATGGGAAGAGTTTACAATTGCCCCCTTTTAATAAATATTGTTTCATATTGTATCATTTGAAAGCAGTGAAAATTTGGTACAGTTTGTTGACAGTATTTAAATCCGACTCTGTCTCTCTGGGCCAAATGCCAAAGAACCTAAATCGACTACATGGCTAGATAAGCGATGCTGTCTGATACACTGCCAGTTTTAGAAAAGAAATTTATGATTATAGACAATTATGGATGAGTGTGCTATGAACAAATTTTGCATCTTTTGTCCTTAGATGGAAAATGCTGTTTGTGTTACTCAATGAAAATGTTAAATAAAATATATTTGAATAAGTTAACTATTCATGAGTGGCAGCAAACACATTTTTGAGTTTTAAGTAATATTTTTGTTTCTGGACTTAATGAAACACATTTCCGATGGTGTAAAGTAACATTGTTACTACTGTCAATTAAATCCTTTGCCTTTTTGGGACACCCGGTATATACAAATTAAGTTAAAAACATATTATACTCATTTCCCATTTCAATTCATACCTATACAATCTTGAATTTGATACAATGTTTCACCCACGAACCTCTTCATAGACTCCTTATCTAGCATGAAAATTTTCTTGCGTGGGATTCCTTCAACATGAGGTATTTCCGGAAGAAAATTATGTCACATAAAAGTTAGGAATCGAAATATGAAATAATTATGATATTGTTTACTTTTTACTCTCCACGGTGGTTTTTAACAACTTAACCAATATTGTGGCGTTTACTCGGAAGAGGTCTCAGTAAGGATAAGGATAAGGATACAAGTTATCTGATATTTTGGATGAACACCTCGGGACGGGGCTATTATTAAGGGGCAGGACCTCTGATGTGTTACACTTCTTCTAACCTGCCATAACTTACAACGATAATGTCTTTTTAATTTATTATTCCTCGTTATTTTCAGTTTATACAATTCTTGAATGACAAAGGTAAAGGCTATACAACAACGGATATCATTAGTAAGTTGAGCATTGCTCAACTGAAAGAACTCGTAGAAATCATTCACCCAAATGACATTTCAAATACAGATCAATTTGAGTATGGCCATCTTGATATTGAAATGATCAGGTTTGTTAGTTAATTGCTGGTTTAACCTCCCTAGCCAGTTCTTCTCACCCCTTCAAGAATTTTCTTCAGTTTTAAACCATGAATTTGGCAAATCGAGGAGAGGAAACTAGCCTGACAGAATGGATGATGAATTCATTTATTTCCCTTCTTACTTGTGATGGAGTAATATACAAAGTCTGTTTTTTAGCACGGGCATTAGGAGACATTGATTAAACCAACCATAAACTAATTTTGGATACAGGTCAAAAACTTTATATAGCATTATATAAGTCAATCAATAACATTGTTCCAACTTTCACTAGATAATTTTAAACATAGTGCTGCGTCATGGTTGGTTAGCAAAAATTCAATACATGTTTATTATGTTTATGAGCGTGAATTGAAGATTTTTAGGCTCCTGCACAGTTGTCTCTTCAAATTTTTACCATGCGAGTCCTACTTTTCAGGAACGTAAATTTACAATAACGCCATAATTAAATTAGATTTGTTAGAAATTAAATAGGAGCTTTTATATTAGATTTGTTAGAAATTAATTAGGGGCTTTTCTGCTTTTAAAAATTTATTAAAAATTAACCAGCGGGGGATTTTCTGCAAATAACGTTTTGTTTTCTTTTCCTTTGTCCATGGATCAGTTTGAAACTAAATAGTTTTATGAATGTCGTGCTACATCCAACCGATCCAACAGTGATGTAATGTAAGATTGATATTCATTCTGTTTGCCAGACTTTCAGAATTAAACCCTGTCAAAGATTTTCTCTCCTCATAAGCATTTCTTTTTTCAGGAAATCTATACTGAGATCTTTAAAGGAAGATGGACACTTTGATCAAGATGAATTTTTGACGAGATATATTGAAGTGAGTGATGTAAAATCAATGCTCAAAGGAACTAAAGAATTTTTTTTGCTTTTAATGAAACGTAAATTTTTGCCTTTTAATGACAAGGGTATTCAAAGCTAAAAAGGTATTCACTGTCGCAGAACGAAAAAGAGATGATATACATCTTAATTTATGCGTTTGTGGCGAGAGTTGATTGAACATTAGGATTGTTTTGTATTATATAAGCCTTATATGAGTTCGTAAGCATATATTGATGGGCTTATACATAGGGGACTTGTTATATATTCTGTACATAAGGACGAGGTATTGTCTGTGTGATAATCTTATAATAAAAATAAAAAAGTACACATCGTTGCAATAATAATGATAAATACAAAAATATGTAGATAAAAACAACATAAATAGGAAATTAGAGTTTGCAAATCGATGGGCTTATATACGGGGGAGTTTTATTCGTGGGGGGAGGGGGGCTTATATATGGAATGACCAAACTGTTGATTGATTGATTGGCTTAAAGAAGGGGGATTCGTATCCGGGGGGCTTTTAATTGGAGCTTTATGGTAGCTTTGCGCTTTTAAAAGCTAACTTTTTATAATAATTGCATTTATGGGTAAAAGTATTGATCTTAAATATTAATTAAAATGATTATGTAATGAGGATCTAAAACACTGTTTAAAATTCTGTTTTATCAGTGACGATATTTTTATTTCAGGATGTAGGGGGAACAGAAAAGAAAGGAAAAGAAGTATGTTATTTTTGATTTGATTTTTTACTTGTGTTTATATTTAATATCGATACATAAGGTTTTGCAAAAAATATTGTTTTAAAATGTTTCACTGAAAACCTTAATAATTGTGGCCTAAAAAATTCAAACGTTTGGAAAATTAGACGTTTTTGCCCATCTTTGTTTTCATTTGTCACGACCTTGAGTATTCCAAAAGGAGGCTAAAATCGATGAAATTAGATGTTTCTATTAACAATCTGGTTTTGACGCATGTTATCAAGCTGTTATGAATTTATGTTCCTACAAAATATACAATGTTTCTACAGAATATACAATGTTTGAAAAGCCTTACTCTAATAAGTATATTTGCAAGCTGCAATCACGTTAACATTCTTTAATGGGACAAAAACAACAATGGGCTCTAAAACAAATTTGGTTTTTCCATTGTTTGCAACAAAATTAATTTTGAATATTGATAACATTTTTGAGCCTGGAAAACAGCTGACTGTTGAGGTGAAAGCAACTAGTTGGGGGACTGATTTATTTGGTGTAATGTTTCTTCAAGAGTTTCCAACAATCAGGCCATTCCAATGAATGACGAATCAGTTTATTTAAAAATTCAACCAATCCGGTAAATTTAATTTTTCGTATCGTTATTAATGCTCGTTACAACATTGAAATGCATTCATATAAATTATCATTTTAGGAAATGAACATTTATGTGTTCTAAATTTTACTATAGATATTATCAGCATTGGAAATACCACCAATCGGTAGAACTACAATCAACCAATTGCTTTCAAGGATGGACACAGCTTTGCAGCCCTATTTGAATGCTTTAACCCACGATCCTGCCACTGAGAAAATAATTTTTCAATTTTTGAAAACTGGCAAAAAAATGGATGTTCATGACGAACTTTAGCAAATTAAAGACCAAACGGTTGATTTTATTACAGATAACAAAATCGTGTTTTGTATAATGATGTAATATTATTTGGTGGTAATGTATCCCGGGTGGTCCAGAAAGAGGTTGCGTCGTGTGATTGACTCCGATTCCAAAAACAATTAACTGACTCTCAAAATATCTCTTAAACGGACTGGCAAAAAGCTAACCTGTATTTTGCGATCTTAGTTTTGCTTTTAATACGAATTTATCATGTCAAAAAATCGATCGACAAACCAGCTTGGTTTTATCTTCGAACACCATTTGAAACAATATTGCCTAAAGTGTGGTTGACTTTTGTCAATGAAACATAATATAATGATGTGGTTTTGGTGTAATCAGGAACAACGTTTGTAAGAGTGAACAAGGTTGACTCAGAAACAAAAAACATAGACGTCAGTGTACCTCAAGGCTCTTGCCTTGGCCCACTTGTCCATTGCTTATATTAGTGATCTCCATCGTGCTCTCCACCATTCTGGATCGCCAATCAAGAGACATTGCTCAACTGGCTTTAAACATTGCTCAAATGAATCTAAATAACGACCTGGAGCATATGGAGATTTGGTTAGAAGGAAATAAAGTTTCTCTTGATGTAACCAGATACAGTCAATGTTCATCGGGTGCCCATCATTACTAAAACCAAGGATAAATCTCTCAAAAAACATGATATAGAAAACTGAAGCGACGAATTCGTGATGGCGGGCTTAATGTGCTTAAAGAAACTAAGTATCTTGAGGTTGAAATTGACAATTTCCTTGATTGGAAATAACATATCAAGGCTGTCGTCACAAAAGTTTCCCTGCAAATAGGCTTCTTGAATACTACTAGAAACGTCCAAAACCATTTACAGGAGTATTGTGTAGCTTCATTTGCGCTACTGCCATTCGTTTTGAGGTTGTTGCGGTTCTATTGAGGTAGACCACATGAAACTACACAAACTTAAAAACTGAGCTCCAATAATTGCAAAAAATAGCTTTGATGCCCCAAGGCCACATCCTATCGAACAACTCGGAGGGAAGACAATTCAGAACCTAACAGAATCTAGAGTCCACAAGTCCCTGGACAGCTCCATAGTACTCGTGTAATCTCTTCACAAAAGAATTTGCAAGTCGTTTTGCGCAACCTTCGAAACACTTCAACAGACCTTAGGTTACAAAAGAACTACTCCAGTGGACAACCATATTTCCCGTTCCGCGGAGCTCATTTGTGAACTAGCCTCTTTATTGATTGTAATAATTCCACTATATTAAAGTCTTTTTAAAAAGTCTTGACACCTGCAGTAATTTTGGGGTAAATAGAAAAGAATCTCCCCATGACCACGACCAAATTAAAATTAGCACACAAAGTCAGATCTAGCTTAACGGCCTTTCTTTCTCAATCAGATGGAACACAACTCGGCGAGATTAAGTGCTTTCTAGCATACTAAAGTGTCTTTAGTTTCTGCGACGCAAAATTTAAGCGTCAAGAATTTTAAAACGGAATATAGGTTTTTTAAATATTTATCTTAATTATTATTAGTTATCTTATCTACCTTAATTGCTTTTATTGTTAGTACTGTTTAATGGAATATGAAATAGCGATTTGAATTTAATATCACAAATGAAATATAGATTTGAATTTGATATCGTTATTTAGATTCATTTGAGCAATGTTTAAAGCCAGTTGAGGAATGTTTAAAGCCAGTTGGGCAATGTCTCTTGATTGGCGATCCAGACTGATGGATAGCACGATGGAGATCACTAATATAAACAATGGACAAGTGGGCCAAGCCTTTCTTTCTCAATCAGATGAAACACAACTCAGCGAGATTAAGTGCTTTCTAGCCTAGCATACTAAAGTGCCTTTGGATTTCTGCGACGCAAAATTTAAGTGTCAAGGATTTTAAAACGGAATATAGGTTTTTAAAATATTTATTTTAATTAGTATTAATTATCTTATCTACCTTAATTGCTATTATTGTTATTAATGTTTAATGGAATATGAAATATATATTTGAATTTGATATCACAAATGAAATATAGATTTGAATTTGATATCACAAATGAAATATGAAATATAGATTTGAATTTGATATCACAAATGAAATATGAAATATGGATTTGAGTTTGATATCACAAATGAAATATGAAATATAGATTTGAATTTGATATCACAAATGAAATATGAAACATAGATTTGAGTTTGATATCACAAATGACATGTGATCGTGCTACAGTAACATGCCATCTGGCTGAAAAATACGGACTATCAGGTGATTGGAAAATCTCCGTTTGCATGGGTTGGTGCTAGATAATAATAGAGATATAGATACACACCATGTGAAATATATGAGACATAGTATTTGTTCTTAAAATGCACATTTCAAAACAGGGAGGTTTAGATCGAGAACGAGTACAGTATGTGTATGAGCATAAGGATGGAAAATGCTCTCCAAAAGGAGCTTTAGCAAAAGAAAAAGCTTTATTCGTAAACCTTCTATTATATTTTGGCACAATGTCAGAGGTTCTTGGTACATTGGGCTTTCTCGCTGTCGCCGTAATTAAGCCGATTTCCGCTTCTTCTCGCAGTCTTCGTCTTGTTGTCCCAAAAGACAACGAATAATAGTCAATTTCACATTGCAGATTTGAAAAGCACAACGCTGATAGCCAATTGGAACAACATTTTTCACAAGTTTATTTTTTAAATTTTAAATTAAACTGTTTTCCATGTCGTACTTGCACTCTTAATTGTTCTGGATCTCAAGGCCCAGTTACACTGCAAAATATTTCTCACAGCAGAGATAAAACTTGTAGCCGTACCAAAATTCACCCGTGCCGGGCAAAATGGTGAGGTAGTCCCAGCACGGGTAAAAATTGTACGCGTATCACGAATAACAGCTCGGCACGGATAAAACTTGCAGTGTAAAGCTATGAAGAACCAATGTTATTTGGTACATGTACCAACTTTTATCCGTGGCGTTCCAAAAAAACCTTCTGAAGTGTAAATGAGGCTTGAACTCCCCTAATCGCGTTTTAATAACGAGTTGTTATTTGTCATATATCTAGAATCGGTGATGTCACAAAAGTTTCCCTGGGAATAGGCTTCTTGTATACCACTAGAAACGTCCAAAACCTTTTATACGAGTATTGTGGAGCTTCATTTGCGCTACTGCCATTCGTTTTGAGATTGTTGCGGTTCTACTGTCATTATCTTTACCATCATTTAGTATCTATCGTTTGAATGGTTGTAGTAGATCTAAATCCGCGAGGCTACAAACCGATTTTGCCCAAATAAATGTTCACTTCTAATTTAGCCTCTCAGACACACAACGGACTTTCAATAAGCTTGATCGGTTGTTTCCTGACAAAACCACAGAGCGTCAAAAATCCCTCACGTAATTTCGTTCAGTTATAAGTGAAAGGCAATTTTAAAAAGACAAACTTTAGTAAAACTCTTTCCTATTTGATACAAATATTTAAATGTTTTCGAAGAACGATTCATAATATTTGTGCTGGCATTAAATTGCTAGTTGGTTCGAAATGAATCCATGAGCCAATGGACCCAAAACTAATTAATAAGAAATTGGAACATTTTTGGCAATGAACATAAATATGCCAATGTTGGGAAAAAATGCTTGTGATAAAAAACCGGACATTCACAATCAACCTAATTCAGTATAATCTCGTTAAGGCGTACTTTAAGGGACTGGTGCAATTAGCACGTTATATCCGAAGTACGTTATGTCAGTAGTGAACTTTTTAGCAAGCATAAATTCAAAATAGTAAGTTAAAAGCGTATGTTTTTACCAAGTTAGTATACAGTACAGTGCTCTTAACCTTTTCTTCAATTTCAAACCTCCATAAGAGTTTTCAAGTTCTGAAAAATCTCACGAAATTTCATGATTGGATTATTTTTCGTATTTTGATGGCCACGCTACTCCTGCTTTCTCCGTTAACCATTGAAAGAACACGCTTTTGGTCACATCACTGCACCTTCAAATTTGTTTGAGGTTCCACGAAAGATTTTTGTGGTTCTGAAAAAGTTGTTTAACAAATAATTAATACAAAGTACGTTATAACCGGGGGAACTCGCTTCAAAGGGTCAAAGAATCCGTACGTTAAATCCGAAAGTAACAGGAGCAGATTTTGTAACAATAGTGAAATCAACACGAAATTTCAAAGCGATTAGTCATTAAAGGCAAAGCGAATTCTCTCAAGCAGAAAATCAAAACATGGCTTTGTTTGTTTTTATTTTCTGCATGTGATAATTCGCTTCTTCTTCGATTGCTAATAATTTTGAAACTGGCGTGTCAATTCTACTATTGTTACAACATCTGCTCTTGTTTCCGAAAGTACGTTATAAGCGAGTACGTTATAACAGAATTATACTGTGCAAAATTCAAACACATGCCCGATTTTTTGCCACATTTTACGATTGGGCACTAAACTTACTTCATTCCTGGTACAAGAATAATTAAAATGCTCCGTTTAGCTCTAAAAGTTACCTTTCAATGATAAACATTGATTCCGTTGTCCACAAAATACTACATTAGGTTTTCTGAAATGCAAATGCAGCAAGTTTAGATTTGCCACTTTGAGAACACGTGTTTTTCTTGTCTTTCGCTTCTTTTTCAGTGTTAATACGTCTGTCATCTGACTTTCCGTTTAAATCTTGTTTTTTCTCCGCCATTTCCCCACGTATTGAATTGTCCTCGCCTTTCCCTTTTGCGTTCCATGATTTCTTCTCATCAACAGACAGTTTTTTCCATTCTTCAAGAGACTTTTTGACAATTTCTTCCTCGTTCGAACCGTCCTTCCCGGAACAGAAGTTTTCTCTGAACAGCAGGAATCCCGAGACCCTGAAACAACATTTCACTTTGATAAGGCGGTAACAGCGAATTTTCGGATAACAAATAGAGCTAAATTGGCAAAAGAAAACAGAAATACAACACCAATAAATATAAAGAAATAATCTACAATTTATAAATCTGGTTTTTCCCAGTAAAACTGTATAATTTCCCAAATGAGAGTTTCTTTAATTTTCCATAGCTTTTTCGATGATGGTAAAACAAAAGAATCAATTTAGCATCTTTAACAGGTTTAAATTAGAACAGCAAATGTATTATATTTTAGCTTATTTTATTGCTTATTGTTATCATTAATTTAAACACTCAGAAGGACATTCAGATGGACATTCAGAAGTAAAGTTATCTCTTCGGTGAGAAAAAATAAAATATTAGGCACGAAATTGCAAAATTGCAAATTAAAATTAAAAAACTGAACTTGCGAGAAATTACGCATGTGAATGCAAACTAAGAAAAAATGAGTGTGTAATAGTTCACTTTTCTCTGACAATTCAATTTATTAAACATAGCTTAACCAGCCTGGACCGTAAATTAAAATATAAAATAACAAAAATGATTATATTGTCTAAATATACGATAACATGAATATATAGCAGCAACAATTAAGCAACACCAGCAACATGATATTATTGCACGTGCGATCCCAATTACAATGAGGCTAAAAAGTTTACCAGGCTTGATAACGATGATTTCAATACTTCTTTGAAATAAGCATTGTAGTATACTTGGCATGTAACTCAGCCGTGGAGTTACACGGAACAGAACGGGTCCATACCGGTTCAGAAAACAATACAATGCTTGCATGTGTTCACACGATAATGACGAGAAGCATTCTGTTCCAAAACGTGAACGGCTATGAAAAGTAACCCGTAAAATGGAACGAAACAGAACGATTTGGCTCTGATGTGAACACTTAATTATCCTGCACGCAGAAAGATCTACGCGTCGGCTACACATTCTAGGGCCTTCTAGGGTCGTGCCATTCCAATTTGTGGACTTCTTTCGTGTCATTTTACATGGAGTAAACTTAAAACCAAAATGGCCAAAGAAAACAAAAGACGCTTTTAGCACTGCAATTTTTTTAAGATAACTGGCTGCAAAATGTTATTTCATTAATGTTGAATGGTTAATGTTTAATGTTGATATTTATCATCGGAGAGGCAAATTTTGTTAAAACTACTTGAAAACCTCTTGCGACATGGTAAAGAATGTATTGAAAGAATGAATTACTTGAAATCCTTGAAAAAATGTTACAAAAATAAAATTCTTATTCGTAAAAATATTCGTAAAAGTAATATATTTCCATTTTGCAAACGTAAAATGTTTCGTTTATTTCTGTAAACGTAGTTTATTTTTGTGAACGTAATCTACTTAAAAAAAAATTAATTTACATTTACAAACTTCATTTATTTTAAGCATAGATAAATGCGTGAACGTTATTTATTTTTTTAAGAGTGCTCCTTATACTTAGGTATTCACATAAATCAAGTTCATGTAAATGTTAAATATAATGATAACAGCAAACATTTTTCGCAAGCTAGAGTACAATTTGAATTTAAGAAATCTGAACTGAGATAATTTTTGAAAAATTATTTTCATTACTAAAACAATATATTTTTCGTAAACCAAAGTTATTCATGCAAATGCAATTTATTTTTGTATTAATGCATTCTATTATAGGTGCATATTTGTGTAATTTTCTATAATTTTCATAAGCAAAAACGGTGAAAGGTGGTTTGAACAACTTTATTTAATCAATTTTAGTTAAAACAGTTAAAATATAATTACATTTACAAAATTCAATAAACATGACAATGACATGAATCTTATTCATGTAAATTTCAAATAAATATGATGATAAAAGTAATTAACTTCGGAGGAAAACAACACCAAGAAATGAAATATATTTCAAAAGTAAAACAGAAAGAAAACGTTTTGGAAAAAATTTACACCTGCCGTGACCAGGATTCGAACCTGGGTTATTGCGGCCACAACGCAATGTACTAACCACTATACGATCACGGCCACACTTACATAAGGGACCATTCATTATTTAACCAGGTGTGGTTACCTAAGAGAAATTTGATTGCGAACAATTTTTTACCCAACCAAAAATATCATGGAAAAAATTGTACCCAACTATAAAATATTTGTTTATTGAACACCGTTCAAACATTCTATTCAAGTGAACACAAAGCTACTTGAGAATAGCCAGTGCATAGATAGGGTTCAGATGTAGAAAAGCGAAACATTTGTTATGTCTTTGCTGCATTAAAAGTGGCTCAGAGCTCAAGAAAACATTGTGAGAAGTTATATAATTATTCTTTGACAAAAATAAATTTCAATCATAAAGAATAAATAAAAAATCAAATCAAACTTCCATACGACAGTTTTAAATCCTGCTTGATTTTAACAAACTTAAAAAAGTATGTTGAGCGCCTGAAAGAGAGTGGGTTGATGACATCGATTTGCTGAGAGAGGCAAACACGAAGAAATGGAAAAAATGATTTTGCTCATTGGAATGGTAAAGAAAGGCAAGTAGTATACTTTTTTAGTTTTCACATTTTGGTCGAAAAAAGCAGTAAGCGGATCTTGTTAACACTAAGCGGATCTCCTCCCTCGTTCCGAGTCCAAAGTACGCATCTCGTCCGCAGTTCCGCGGATTAAAAAGTGGGTAAAGTCTGTCTTTGAGAGCTCCCTACAATATACTACTAAAGGCCACATCCTGAAATTGAAGCTAAGTTGAAGAAATGTTTGATGGGCCTAAATTCTCTTTTAAAAAAATAATCTAGCCTATCTACTGCCTCGCCGTCTGGTGAAAACAGAGCTAGAATTAGGCAGACAATGATTTGTTTTTCAAAAGGAACGTTTTTGTTGCAACAATCTTGAACGAAAAGCCAGCCTGGGAGAAGTATTTATATCCTGCCTACGAAACAGATAGATTTATTTTCTTTAACTTTTGGGAAGCTGGACGTTTTGCCCAACTAGCTACCATTTCGCACAACCTCCTTTGCAACCGTTGCGGTTGACGACGTAGAGGGGTGGCATCGGAGGGTCAATAACAAGTGTAGAAGGGGTCAGCTTCAATTCTACACCTTGGTACCATTGCTCCACAAAGAGGCAACACTGGTCAACCTGAATCCCGTTTGGTGTAAGATGGAAAACTGGCGAGATAACAAAGAAAAGTATATAAATATTGTCAAGGCCGCTTCTTCGATCTTTGGGACAGAAGGAAAGAAGACAACCAGGGGCGAAACTAAAAAATATTTTTGGGGGGTACAACTTCAAAATTTGCCGACAAAAAGGGTGTGGTTACTAAAAA
>JAYJMH010048526.1:0-13954 GCA_036873815.1 Phacellophora camtschatica
GGGGTATAAAACTATTGATAATTTGAAAAGCATGGAGGGGTCTGGAAAACTATTGACAATTAGATAAACGGGATGTTGGAATAAACTGGGCTTGGAAAACTAATGACAATTTGAATGGGGTGTTTCAAATAAACAGCGCGAGGTTGGAATAGAGGGGAGGGGGGGGGTATAAAACTATTGATAATTTGAAAAACGTGGAGGGGTCTGGAAAACTATTGAAAATTTGAACAATTTGATAAAAGTGGGGGGCTGGAAAAAAATTGATAATTTGAAAAACGTCGAGGGGTCGGGAAAATTATCGACAATTTGATAAATGTGGAAAGAGGGGGTTGGAAAACTATTGACAGTTAGATATAGAGTTGGAAAAACATTGGCAAATTGAACAGGATTTTGGATAAAAGGGGCGAGGGTAGAATAAACGGGGTGCTCAAAAAAACTATATAAACACACAAGGGGGCACGAAAAGCATTGACGACTTGATAAAGGGGGTTTGAATAAATTGGACCAGTAAAACTAATGCAAACTTGAACGGGGTGTGTCACACAAACAGCGTTAAGTTATATTAAAAATGGGGCTGAAAACTATAGACAGATTTGATAAACATTAGGAGGGTTGGAAAATAAAAACATTGGCAACTTGAACGGGATTTTATAACAGAATAAACGGGGTCTTTATAAACAAAATTATATGAACACGGAGGGAGGCTGGAAAAGCATTGACAATTTGATAAATGGGGATGGGAATAAACAGGGCCTGGAAAACTAATGAAAGTGGAACAGGTCTTTTTGGAATTTGATATTTTCCGTCATAGTTTGCATTTAAATCGAGCATAATTAACTTTCATTTTAATAATGTTGGTCCTCGTTCGTGTTTAATGCATTTTATACGAAATTTGGTATGTTTAATAATTCTAATTTTTATTGTGTTATTAGCTATCCATCGTTTCTTCTTCAGTTATGCATATTAATTTATCTTTTATTAGTTTCTTCTATTCTTTTGCCGACCTAATAATTTCACCCTTTCATCCTCCGACATATCCCAACCCAAATGTCAAAATTTTGGAAAATGGACCTGATTTTATAAATTGAAAATTGGTAAATGATAATTATGTTTTGGTGAATTTAAAAAAAACTTTCAATCGTAATTTTCTCACCACATTCGTTGATCAAAAATTGTAAATTGTGCACATGTGTTTAAACTGTGCTCTATGATTGAATTTATTTGGATTCATAAACGACATGTTAAATGCAAATAGTCATACCTTTTATTGTCTGCTTTCCAGGCTAAAAAGAATGGAAATTTTTATAAATTATGAATAGTTGAAACAAAATCTCTGTCACAGAAATGCTACTGATTTTAACTGATTTTCTTTCTACTGATTTTAACATCTTTTAAATTCTTAAAAAACACCAGATCGCATCATCATAAAAACAGGTGATTGCTAAGATCTCGACAATCAGTACAATAATTAGCCTGAGATCAGGCTCTCCGTCCGAAAAAAAATAAAAAATAAAAAATAAATATTCGAATATTTTTTTTTTTCGGACCACTGTTTCGGAGGACGGAGAGCCTGATCTCAGGATATACAATAATACAGTAAAAATAATTGCTTTAATCTTGTTAATAGGATGCTCCCTGTAGGGATTTTCTAAAAAGAATTACCAGGCTTCAAGATAATTATATAAATTAGAACTATTTTACAGTTGCCAATATTATTTCGGTCTGTTGGTTTATAGTGTGTATATGTATAATTTTCCAAAGCTAGGAACGGGATTTCTTGTCAAAAATTTGCAAAGAATACAAATGATAACTCATCTATGATACATAGCCATTTTAAAATCAGGAATTTTGTTAGAACTCTTAAAAAAATGGTATATCTACACTGACTTCATATCATTTTTTCATAATACCAAACCAAGAACAACAACATAACCAACGGAGAAAAATTTATTTTGTTTGAATGCATGAATCAAGTATAAATGGACCCCTTGGCATCATCCTGACGCAAAAAAAAACTCTCGATCCTTTGATTAAAAATTCCATGAAATCTTTGTTATTGAAGATTTTTTTTTAAGAGCAAAAAACTTCTTGTATTTATAACAAAAGATTACTACCGCTTTAATGGTGTTAAATGAATTTTTAAATATCTTCAACAGCTGTTTGAAACAGTAAAAAATTCATTGGATCACTCAAGAGTATTACCTCAGATTCATCATGAGGAGCTTGTCCTTCACTCAGATCACCAACACCTAAAAAAACACTTCATAGTAAACAATTGCTTTTACATAAAATGTAAATGTTTTTACACATGTTTTACATAACTAAAAGATGTAAATGTTTGAAAATAGAGACAATTTGAAAATGGGAAAGGTCAAAAGAAACGCGGGAGTAACAATCGTTTTATTTTTAAATCAATAAACAGGGGCCCACGAGCAATCTTTTGAAACCATCAACGAATTCATTTTTATTTTAAATACCTTCATACAATGTTTAATGACAAGTGAATAAGGAAATGATTTGCAAGTAATAATTTGCAATGTCTTTTCTTGTGATCAAATGGCAAGAATATATTGGAAAACTATTGAAAACTAAAACTAAAACTAAAGAAAGACATTTGAATATCATATTCAAAAATAGAACTCGAAATCAGCTGTCTATGGTTAACATCTTAAAAAATTAAAATTGTTCTTTGGTAACGGGAATTTCTCATAAAATGGCATGAAAAGAGAAATCATTCCTTGGTTTCACTAATACATATATATATATAATTTTGTAAAGAATTGGAGGCAAAAATAGGACTTAACATTTAGGACACTTAGGCCTATTCAAATTTTTGTTCTCTTCAGAGGTAACTAAATTCTAAAATGTGCTAAAAAAATTAGAATTTAGTCACAATCTGAAGAGAATGAAAGTTTGAAAGGGCCAAGTGTGCTAAATATCAAGTCCTGTTTTTAGCTTCAATTCTTTAAAAAAATTAGTAACATAATTTACCAGGTTTGATGCACGCTAGTGACAACACTTATGCTCCAATCTATCCAAAATAGGAATTTCGACAAACGGAAACTTTTTGAAAAATTATGGTGAAACCAAGATTTGAATTTGAACTCAGGACCTTCTGCTTTTTAGGCTGATTTAATGAAAGCAGCGCATGGCTTTTTTGTTATCGATTCTAAGCCTTTTTCGAGAGTTAACAGTTTGAGTGTTTGGCAATTTTGCTCATAACTCGTGACATAAATGACTAGTCTAATATTAACTACGGCGCCAATTTTATTGAACCAATCAAAATGAGCTACTACACTCAAAAAGGCTCACAAATGTCAGAACATTTTCTGACTCGAACCCGTTACGTCTATATCTAGATGTATTGATTTCTTCATTAAACGTAATTCATTAAAAGTCACTGCCACATTTAAAGATATCTATAAATAATTGCATCCTATTGAAAGAAACACACACTCTTTTGGCTTGCAATTTAGTAAATATGCAAGCTTACTTGTATATATTTTTATACAAAATTCACTTACCAAAGCAACGTAAAATCAACAACAGATTAAAAGTAAAAACAAATATTTTATTCAGCTCTTTTTTCCTCCTTCTTTACTCTTGGCTCTTCGGGGATTCTAAGAACAACTGCTTAGTACAAAAGAAAGCATGCTGATGCAATCCAAAGACATTCAAAACTTAACATTAAAATATCGAAATTCTTATGTATGGATACCAATTGCAAGCAAGCAGTTTTACCTTTTCCTGACTTTGCCTTGGCTCCAGAACACTCTTCGACTGTTGCACTCTACGAAAATAAAATGGATTTAAACAATCCATTTTAACTGCAAATTAAATACACACAGATGCCACAAGTTTTTTGGTTTTTGTTTTTTAATTTTAGCACCAAAAGTATAAATAGACAAATGGAAAAGAAAAACTTTTGGCGTAAAGATGACGTAAACTCTAGTCAAAGGAATTGAGTTGAGGAAGGGAAATCGAATCACGTTAGTAAGACATACAGAATAAGTCATCTCACAAGACTGGATATCAATGATTTATGCTTGCCGTAACAATTCGATTAAGCCCCCCTCTCAAATACCCCCCCCTCTTGAAGGTCACGTATTACATGCATTAGCGTGTAATCTGTATACTCTTACACGTGCTAGCGTGACAAGATAGCTTGGTTGGAGCTGTCTAGAAAACAAAAGGTCCCGAGTTCCAATGTCGGTTTCACAAGAATTGTTTAAAGTTTCCATTTGTGAAATTTTTTTGTGGGGGAGCAACGCGCCTCACTAAACCCAGACTTTAATTGCTTTCAAGTTGGTTAAAATATTTTTGATGAAAGTAGACTGTCAAAGGTTAAAAAATAATCATACCATTCAATCAAAAATATATTTTTCAATGCAAAATCTAATTATAGAAAAGATCGTTCAATCAGATAATGTAATTTTTGTCCAGGTATTGTTTTAAAAGTTCTAATTCTTTAAATACAGCAAGAACTCTCACATAAGAACCTTCCATTTTTAAGAACCTACAGGCTGAAATACCTTCTAATGCTGCATCCATTTGATTCAAAATGAAACAATCTGTTATCAAATTGCTGAAGACATTGTTAGAATTATAGACAGATCTTTACCAAGTAAAATTGAGTATTTTTGGTCACCACTCCCTGAACTATTAGGTTAAAATTTTAATTTAATTTATGATTTTAATTTAAGAATCTTATCAGTTTGAATTCCAAAATGTAGGTTCTTATATGCGGGTTTTTATTGTATTTTTTGGAAGCGGAACTTCAAAACCAAGTTAAATTCCTGCAAACCAACCTGCAACAATATAATCCTTTGGTGTAGGTGGATTAAATTTTTTCCACAGATCTCTTAAATAAATGCATGCTTGTCTATCTGACGACGGTAGACAACTATTTGTGCTACTTTGTAGATGGAAATCTGAATCCCCATTTTCATTTGAACGTTTTAACTTTGTCTCAATTGGGGGAATACGCTCTAATCCCAAGAATCATCATCACTTGCAATGGTTTTGCCTTACTTCCTCTTTTTTCGCAAGTGGTTTTTCTCTTTCTTGAATTGGTGATGATTTTGGCTCGTTGGCGAGGATTTCGGTTTTTAAATCGATATTTTGTCTCCACCTGTTTTTTTGTTTTTGAGAGGTCCTTCATTTTCTCAAGAATGAGATCCTCAAAACTTAGAGATACTACGGCCTTATCTTCGTCGGCAAAATGCAAAATTGGAACAAAAACGTTTTCTATGGGTGGAGGACAGGGTATGGGACCTATCTGTTTAACAATTTCATAATTGCAGGAAGCATCTTCTGCTTTCATTTCAAGTCTTGGGAATGTTCTTAGGGTTTGACTGAAAGGTCTCGAAGCATTTTTTGGACCACAAAAATGGAATTCCGCGACAGATGTTGCCTTGGCTGTTGAAAATAAAGCATGCTTTTAGGGAGGCGTCATAATGGCAAATGCAAGCTTGTCATCAGGATGGTTTGGCTTTCCTTCCAACATCAACATATTGTATCAATGAAGCCTGTCATCAAACCTGCTTATGGGATACTTCTGCTTGTTAAGGGGGAATATTCTGGTTCCCAAAACACCAGCCTTAATGTTTTTTGGTGTCATTCCTTTGTGCCAAATTTCACCTAACTTATTGACAAACGTTGCCTTTCTTACTGGCTCTCTCTGACCAAATTCGTTTATAAAACGATTGAGCTCTGCTTCCCAAAGCCTCTTCAAAGATGGATAATACAATGTGCTAAATATATTCAACGTTGATTACTACACCAACTTTACAAGCTAACACTGCAGGATAATAGGTTTTTGAGATTTTGGAAAAAGTCAACTAAAAGAGGGTCATAGTTCAAACTTACCGTTGGTAAAACCTTTACTGCATCATGTCTGCTGATATTTTTAAGCGCCTCACGTAGCTCATCAAGCGAAGGATTTTCTCCGGAAAAGTATTCTTGCAAAAGAACTTTTGTAGGAGAGCTATTACATTCCATGGTCTCAATTTGTAAAGTTGTGAAATTTAACTTTGCTGCCAAAGTCTCCCAGTTATTTGGACGTTTTGGATTAAGTAAATCGTTAAGTTTCAATTTCCAGTCATGTTTTTGGGCCATTGCTTCCGGAGAAACTAAAATTTAACAAGAAATATCGATGATCAACAAATTATGGACACTGAAGTAATAAACTAACACCCAGGCAGGTTGGTTTGGAGGAAGCGATTTAGGACGCGCTGACCTTGTGGTGGAATAGGGATTTTCAGTTGTTATTGAATTATTCAATCTTCCTTGTTTTTATGGATAAATTATCTCTTCCCTTTTGTAATTATCCCTTCTACTTTTGCATATAATAATACGTGGGACGCGCAAATTTTCTCTCTTGAGAGAAAGGAGAAGATAGCGAGAGAAATAAAAATGCGAGGGAGGCTGAGAAGGAGGAGAAGGGGGAAAAGGAAGGGAAAGAAAGGGAATTGTTCCTCATTACGTAAAGCCCCGGCCAAACGACTAGACTTTTCACTCGACTTTTCGCTCGACCTTTTACACAATTTGGAAGTCTGGATTTTGATATATTGTCCACTGATTTCTTTCTTTGTGTTGAGAGAAGAATAAACACTTGTTCTGTGAGAAAAACATCGATCAAAACGCTGATGCGCATGCTCACGCTATACATTTGTAGAGCACCTGGCCAAACGACAAGACTTCACTCGACAACACCTCTGAACAATAAAAATTTAATCCCCTACTCTCGACATTTTTGAACAAGATCAAACTTCACTATACATGACTATACATGACTATACACGCTATACATTTGTATAGTAGGTGGCCAAACGACTAGACTTTTTACTAGATTTTCTGTATAGTAAAAAGTCTAGTGAAAAATCTAGTCGTTTGGCCGGGGCTTAAATCCCTTTCCACATACATCACAAACATAAAGCCACATACCACATACTATACAAAGGTATAGCGTGTACACCACAAGACTTTTGGTTGAATGTATAATGAAAAATCTAGTGAAAAGTCAAGTCGTTTGGCCGGGGCTTAAGGCTTCAATCCATTGTGTGTTCGTTTATGTACGTTAAGATTAAGATTACTACTCTTACTAAATCCTTTCCCGCATACATCACAAACATAAGGTTTCTTTTCGGTTAGTGTTTCAATGTGGTCATCAACAAGTTTTCCTTTGATTAGATGTTTGCTCGATGCTATAATTTTACAGCAAGTTGAAGACTTACTTGTGTCAGAGTTGACAACATTACTTTCATCATCTAATTGTGAACTATTTCTAATTCCAAGTTGAATAGTTTCTTTGCTTGTTTGCAGAGATCTACATCCTTTTAGATGCCTTGAAAAGCATTCCTTTGTAAAATGTCCATTACATATATTACAAATAGCAGTACATTTTTCTTCAAAATTATTTTTCATATAGCCATTGTCTCCTGTTTTGGTGTGATTGTTCATTTCCACTTGATGCATCGCTTTTGATGTCTAAAAAGAAACCAGTTTTGAAAATTCCCCTTACAGAATAGACAAATCGAGACGGTTTCTTCCCCAAATTCTTTACTTTGACTGTTTATTCTTTGATCAACTTCTTCATCTGATTGATTGTTAATTCCCAGTTCAGCAGCATAATCTTCACCATACCAAACAAGCAATTCGTCACCTGGTAAAATCTTTTTATAAACTCTACGGTATACATCATATTTGTGTTGATAAGCAACCAAATTCTGTTCGGCCTCTGTTCTCGCACAATTTATGAATCTCAGCCAATTACTATTTCTTTCATCTTTTCCATCAACATAATAGCGAACCTCTCCATCTTGCATTATCTCCCACATGTAGCTAGTGTCTTGCCCATCATGTACATACGTTTTATGAATTTTCTTGCCTTGATATGGACCAAATCTAATATCGCACTTAATCTCTTCTGTTGCAAAAACACCCAAACCAGCATTTTGAATCAGATATTTCTTAATTTTTAAACCATCAGGCAAGAATGCACAAGCTTTCGTTTCCATTTCAATTTTGCCTTCAATGAAAGAAGCTTCTACGGGAATAGGTGGCACATGAATCGGATAATCGCCATGGTTGCACTCTCCACAATTTTCACAAAACAAATAACGATCATTATCGGGAACTTCAGTTTCAGTGTAATCAACTCTTGCTTTTCTTTTAGTTTAGGGTATCGTCGTCCCTCGCTCATTTGCAATTGAAGATTTTCGTCTTCTTTGACAATTGTCGACGTTCCATTTATCTTTTTTCTTTTCCGAATATGTTTCACTTTTACTTGAGTCTTCCGTTGACAATCATCAGGCACTACGTTTTTCGATTTTGAAAATTGCTTTTGTTTTGTTGAGGCATTGTCTTTTTCTCCAGTAGTCTTCGTGTTTAAAGTGGAAGACAACCCAAACATGGCTCCGGGTTTTCTAACTTTCCTAAAAATTGGTTCATACTCTTCTTTTCTTGTGATTTTTTCATTGTCCATGTCCATTTTCCTTTTTGCTTCTGTTGCATTTGGAAACCATTGGTCGTCCTCTTTAGACTCACTTGTAAAATATTCATCGTCTGAAAACTCCTCAATTTTCCTTGTATGTACATACACCAAAGGTTTTGCAGACAAACCACAACTTTTCATAAATTCATAGTTTGCAATGATGTTTCGTTGTCTTAGAATTTCGTACTCTGACAAGTGATCTTCATCAAAAATCTCCATGTTTAGTGAAAACTCACTGCTTACTTCGATTTCACACCTTTCAACTCTACAATTCAATAAGGGAGAAGATTTCTAAAAAGTGAACAAAGCAAAATTTCTAGAATTCTGGCTTTTCTATAGAACTACTATACAATTTTGAGTAAGAATTGTTCCTTATCAGAGATAAAAGAATCAAAAATGCATTTCTTCTCTGAAAAACCTACTTAAAATCGGTGACACTTCTTCATCCTGCGAAATGCTTCAATAGCAAAACAAGTTGTTTTCAGTGAAAAAACTTTAAAGTATGGATGACGATACCACAGCTGTTACATTTGCGTTTTTAATAATCGAGGCCACAAATTACTCGTATGTTATCAAGCTGTTTAATAGATGTGTTTACGAAGAGTTTCATATTCACGTTTTTGCATAATATTTGCAAAACCCGCGTAAGGGTTTTTAGGACACCCAGTACGTACAACAAATGTTTTACAGGTACAGTAAACCACAACTTTTCATTCATAGTTTGCAATGATGTTTCGTTGTCTTAGAATTTCGTACTCTGTCAATTGATCTTCGTTAAAAATTTCCATGTTTAGCAGGGTGAAGGGGTCAAGAAAACAACTGCGGAACGTACGCTGAAAAAATCTGCAAGGACGCCAAAATGAAAAAAGGTATCTGCTGTACATCCATCCAGAGGTAGGGTTTAATAAAGGGGGTGCTGCCATAATGTACAAGGTTCTCGATCCTGCAGGTGTTGAGTGAAACTAGCAAAAAAGCTTCATGAACTAAAGGTACATGACTTTGCACATTGTATCTTTGCTCAGAATCCTTTTTCTGAAGAAAGATACAATATGCATAAAATAAGATAATTTAGATTTGAAGAGTAGCTTTGAACACCATATTTTGTGAGATGAGAATACAAGTTGGTGCTCACGTTCTGATTTTGAACCTTACTTCTTATTCATCCAGATTCATTGACAATTCCACACTTGGAAAAATTTCGCAAGTCATCGGAAAAAATATGCACGACCTCAAAAAAAACACCAACCCAGCCCCAGTGTACGTTCCGGAAATTTTGTGTATGGTCACCCCCGTGTTTAAAAACCAGAACGCTTGCGGAATTTGGAAATTGGAGCGTGAGAAGTGTCCTTTTGGGCTTCAAAAAGCGTACGAGATAATTTAGAACAAAAAGATTCTTGTGAATATTTTTTAGGCTCATTACATTTAATAAAATATGCTATGAATAAAAATTCCACTTTAACCCTCACCTTTAGCTCGTACCTGGCCGCTCTTGCCCAGTCCACTCGAAGTGGGGGCAGGATTTTTAATAACGAAATTTTAAATAGTGAAAAGCCCTTCGCCAAAAGAACTTGTTGAAAAGTGTACGAAATTAAAAAGAAAAGAATGAAGAAAAACACAACAAAAGTTTATCATACGCAATTTGATACCGCGATCTTGACTGCTACATATTAATAAATAAAACGGCGAGTGACAAAAAGACGCATTAACATAACAAGGGCGGGAAAAAAACGAGATGTGGCCTTTCATTCCCCTTCGCAACCCTTATGCAACCCCGTCTATAGAGCGTTGTCTCTGCTGCGCGACAAAGCCTGGCTGACTGAGGCCCCGGGACAGGTTGACTCTTATGCAAATGCAATAAAAATGCAATTGGAATTTGGGAGTACGAACTTCTAAAAGAGTCTGGTGACCAGAGAAAGATCTCCTCTTGATAACATTTTTTTGGAATTATTTAACAAAATTAATATGAGAGTAACAGATGCTGATGCCAAAATGACAATGGCAATGGCAATTTCTGACAATAGCAAAAAAAAATAAGGTCTGCTCAAATTTTAACCAAACAATTGCTACCTTGAAAGATATAGTAAGAATGCTTTTTGGATGGAAGACAATGTACCAGATCAAAACAAATGATGTACTAGACTTGTTACGCCATAGTCCATCAAAATACTTTGATTGACTATGGTTACGCGAATACATGTTTTCCGTTAACTCGTGTCAGATGACTATTTATTGAAACCAGATGGGTACAAGATGTGCTAGAAATACACCAAATGAGCACATACATACAGAATTAGTCAATTTATAAATCTCGTTTTTGAATCCTAATAATAAAAATAAGCTTGTACTAATGAAATCTTTTGTTATGAATAAAAATCACATCTGAGTTTACCACCTGAAAATAAGTCTTTTAGTATTCTTTAGTAATGGTGAAATCCAAGTCCTTCCAATGGTGAAAGGATAGGAAAAGATTCGTTAAAAACATTTGACCTTTAAGGCTTAGAAACGGATTCCTAGAGTGAAATAAATCTATATCCCAGAACGGGCAATTGTTGTTGTTGTTGTAAAATTATAGTCAATGTTTCCCTGCGATCTTCAAAACATTGGATGTCACTTCACTTCGCTCAATAGTTGACTTGGTACAAGTCTTAGTTTTGTTGACCAAAAGAAGCAAATGCAACGTCAAGATGAGAATGCGAGAAAACTGAGACTTATGATCAACAGATTCGAAACCTGAACTCGAGTTTTCTGCCTCGGTTTCGTTTTTTCAAAGAATTACTTTGGATTTTCGCTCAAAAACGTCAGCCTCATTTTAACACACTGCGAAAAGTTGACATCCCAAACTGACGTACGCTTGGTCAAAAAAGCTGGGAAACATTGGACTCACGCAATAAATCACGTACACGCAATAAATATGTGCACGTACAACAAAATCTGAAACTGAATTAGACTGACACGAAACCACGTGAGTTTTGAATCTGCATGCAGGCGAAACGACAAGCTTCGTGCAAACGTTAAGCAACAGAGCCGTTAGAAGATGATAAAGACTGCACAACGCTGGTGATATATGTTCATGGAAAATCGAGTTTGAAATGAATCAATTCTTAATCATCGTCATCGTCCTTCTTTGAAAACAACAATTATTTTGGTCATTTCAGAATTTATGGTGTAATCCTCTGACCAGAAAATGACGGTGCTGCCTTCTCGTGGAGGCATGGCCCTAGGCACCTATTCGCGTGTTACGTAATTGTCAGACTTGCAAACTCGACTGACACGAAACAAGAAGAGTTTTGAATCTGCACGTAGGCTAAACGATGAGCTTCATGCAAACGGTAAGAAAAGTTAGATAAATAAATAAACGCCACACCCAACAGCAACAGAGTCACCAGAAGATGCAAAAGACAAGGGAAGCTATTGTTCTCAAAGAAACTATAATGCTTGCCTAAAGTCTTGCGATCATTTCTAAAGAAATGCGATCATTTCTGATTGGTGGACAGTCAGGCAATACAACAAAATTGTTTGGGGGGAGGGGTTTTGCATCGAGTTGTCATAGAGACGGGCTGTACGATTACATTAAAATCAATAAGTTTCGGACAAAATTTTGTCAGAAACATCTATAAGTTTCCGAATTATATTGCATATTTCTATTCAATATATATCTGTACCAACTGCTATACAGGTGAATTTTGGCATAAAATTATGCTTCTTAGCCAATGTATAACCCATTGCTGGTGGGAGATTCACTTTATCTGCTGAAGGAAACAATTTTGTTTCCAATCATGCAAAATGTGTCAGAAAGTTTTTTGTCCGAAATCATTTGTCCGAAACTTATCAGTCCGAATGTTTTCGATGTTAATGTATTTCGTAAAATTAAAAAAATGTGTTCCATGGACTTTTGGCAAGCATTGTAGCAAACAAGTTTCATTAATAAATTCAATGAAAAAATGTTTTGCTACCATTGTTTTAAAAATCATTTGAGAGTCTAAACTTATTGGTTAGCGTTGTTGGTTAACGTTAAATTACACACAAATTCTTCTTCATCTCCGTCCTCCGTCAAAAGACAGATAATTTACGTCACATTAAACTAAAATGTTTTACCGCGCGGTAAAAATTTCAGTGAGAAACCATATTCACAACCAGAAATCTTTGTACATTTATAAAACAGTGCTCACTGACGGTCAGTGTTGGATCCTAATCTAAATACCGACGCACAACATCTCTAGAAAGATGACAAAAATTATTCGTTCAGAAAACACACATTTCAAAATACATTTTCAAGAATGAATAATACAACTGTTATTTGTCATATATCTGGAGATCAGCTATTGATTTCTGTCACGTGGCTAAATTCATGCCGAGGAAGCTTTTATAAAAAGCTGTACCAAATTCGAATAAAAAGTTTTATAAATCTTGCATACGAACAGATTTTTTTCCACCAAATTTTGGACAAGGAAAACGTACATTTTGACTGCCCTCCATGCAACTTTTCCCATTATAAAACTGTTTAAACTTTTCCCAGTTATGCAAACAACCATTATAATAAGTCCACACAATTCACTGATGAATTTCACAAACTCAAACGTTCCTATGGAAAGCCGTCAATTTGTACAAATCAACGAAGTGATATGCAAAATATAAATTAAACGCAAAATATGTCGAGAGATATCCAAAAAAATTCACGCTGCTCAAGGTATCAAGGGATTGATTTGATCACATTTGATTGATTGATTGGTTGATTGATTGATTGATTGATACTATTCCAGACGAATATGAATCCTTATAGGCCCAAAGTCGTATCTGTCCGTGTTAGGCAAGGCAGAAATATATTTTCTAGTGCTTGCAACCGACCCAATTAAGATGACAAATTTCCCGCAAAAAATTTAATTTTAATGTCATAAACAATGCAATCTTCTATGAAAATCTTCGAAATTTCCTGAAAAGTTATTTCTGGAAAGATTTCCCGTGTCGGTTGGTTTGACGGTTGGGTGCTTTTTCATGTCATAGTCGATATAATCATCTCTAGATATATGACAAATATAATTCGTTCTTAAGATACACCTTTCAAAATGACTTTTTATGAACGAAATGTTCAACTGATATTTGTCATATACCTATAGATAGTGTTTCATATTCATATTAGGCCAAGGATTATTGGTTTGGAAAAACACCAAAAGCTTCCCAAGAGAGTTCGAGGTATAGAGATTCAACTTATGCTCCTTTGATTCATGCCCCAACTTGGCACTAAACCTTTGACAGTCGACATTTGACACGTCAGACATCAATACCCGAATTTGGTAACATTCAAATCAAGGAATCTTCTTTCCGTCATTTCATTTTTGGTTCGCCCGTTTCGTAACTGCCCAAAGATAAATAGTTATTTCGAACTGACATTTGACACGTCAGACATCAATACCCGAATTTGGTAACATTCAAATCAAGGAATCTTCTTTCCGTCATTTCATT
>JAYJMH010048537.1:0-37048 GCA_036873815.1 Phacellophora camtschatica
TCTTCCAAAACGAAGTGCCCTGCTTATTACGTCACAAGCTGCATTTTTAATCAAAACGAGGCTCTCGACCGCGTTTTGTGACACTTTTTTGGTCGAAGTGCTTTACTTTAAAAATATACGATAAAAAAAAACTATCACTCATATCAAATTTTTATTTTCAGATTCGTTTTTCTCATATGCCAATTGATAGATTTAAAAAGTAAACATTTTCATGTCAGTAGCACTTTAACGATTTTAAATTCACCAGTAAAAGATTCTTAAATTTTCGTTCGTTTCAAGAGTGAGTTTTTCATAAAGTGGTTTATTATATATAAAGAAAGTGTATTGCAGATGAATGGACAATTTACATTCAAAATTAATGATCTTTTTAACAATAAAATGCAAAAAGGAAAGTGGCAATTGTTTGAATTACCTAAATCAACTGCCCAACAAATTACCACCAACGCCTTTTTGGGTGGGCTGGCGTAATTCCAATATGGATATTGGAAGTGTTAATGTATGTACTTGTCCTTGTTGTGACTTTGTGCATTGTGCAATTGTAACTATGTTCTCAATTTCAGTAACAAATGTGCCGAAATATTTAAACACTAGTTTTAGTAACACATTTCACAACGCATTGATGCAATCTACATAATACAAACACAACATCTAATTTGCGTAGGTGATATAAATTTGAAAGACCTTTCCCAACACGACCATGCTAATTATGGCATCATAGCATAAAAAAACACGACTTCAAAATAGCTGCCAATGAAATCAGCAACCTCGAAAACCCATAGTTGCAAAGGTTTGTTTACATGCAAGTGGCCGTTATCAAACTGTTACAAATACAAATGGTTGCCAAAAGTCTTGGAACACTTTATCAAATTTTCCTTATACTCGAGTTTCCCACTCTCCCGCTTGAAGCAATGTTGATTTGGGACGGTTTATCACTCAATATTGTGACAAATTGACAAAGCATATTTTGACAAAATGACTTAACATAGCGATGGGTCAATTTACTAACATAACAACAGTGTTTTGGGACATTCAAAGACGACAAATTTATTGAATTTTTGACAATCCAAGTAAGTGTTCCAATAACCTTTGGCAAGCATTGTCTGAATGTTATTTGTTAAAAAGGCACTGGTTGAGCATAGGGGTATTCAGGTGTTCTGATTTCATTGGTCGTGTTTTTGAAATCTTAATTATCATGCATGACGCCATAAAATGGTCAAGATTTGATGTTTATTTGAATATTGAGGACCACGCAGCACATTTTTCCATAAAAAATGAGTAAACTTTAAAATGACATTAAAATTTATTACCTAATAGAAACATTTGATCTCGTAATAAGTAATTGATAAAAAATCCCCCACTTTTTCATTTAGATGACGAAATTTGTCAAAATTGGAAAGTTTGATTGTGCCCAAAAATGGAGAGCGTGAGATGTTTACAGCAGCATTTTTTTAATTTTTAAATCTAAAGAGACATTATTAAAAGAGGGGCTTAGAAATTTAAATTCATTGTATTATTTACCACGATGCTTCACGACTTGCACAGTTAATGTTAACGCAATGGGCGAATAACATGGCCATGACTCAAGTACGGCAGCCCGTCTTCACTCCCATTACTTGTAAAGAAAGTGCATTTAATTACTTACTGCAATGCAAATGCTAATACTTTTGTCCAAGAAACAATTACCAACAAAATTGCTAAATCTTAAGAAGCAGAATCAAAAGTCAGTGCTGTTATCAGACATAAATGCTCCGCAGAGACAATGCACATGCCGATGGTAATGTCGACATTGACGGTTTACGGCAACAGTTTACACTTTTAGTCTTTAAAGAGGCATCAACGCAAAAAAATGGACAATGCCAAAAACTTTCGTTGTTCATTTTGGTGTGAGATTTAGACATAAAAAACAATTATAGCAAGTTTCATTTTTGTTTGAAAGACAACGGGGGCAGAAATTAGGGGGAGAAAGTTGAAACGAACAACAGTGCGAGCGCGTGCGAATCCAGATATTGGCCCGGTCTCGTATCAAACCGAAAACCGAAGATTTCATTGGTTGTCTTAGCGACAATCACGATCATCGTCCAACCAAAACAAACAAGATTTTCAACAAAAATGTCGCAGAAAGAAGGAAAAAGAAGAAATTTTAGCATTCCCGACAAACTTTCACCAGAAAAAGTAAGAGTTTTACAGTATATTCTTTCATACGTTATATCATTAATTTGAAGTCCACCTGTTAATTTTGTAGAACAAAATGGCTGCGTTAATATTGAACATATTTTTGGTGTGGTCGACCCCGCCATTTAGCATAAAATATATTTATTTAGGCTTCACATGTGAAAATTAAAACTGCCCTGCCGATAATGGGCAGAAGAAGATAATACAACTTAATAATATAATCACAGTTTTGCAATATTGACTTGATCTAATCTATACTTTTATTTGAGCCATGATCCCTATAAAAAAAAACGACATGCATTTTTCCGTTTTACTTTCTCAGGATCAGCAAAAATTTTCTCCGAAGATCTTTGAGGAATATCTGTCGAATAAACGAGCGGCTAACTCCTCACCGTTTAAAAAGATTCTAGGAAAACCGCCTTGGTCGTCGCCATCAAAATCTCCTTGCACGTCTGTCAGAAAAACAAGGGCCAAGCGAAATTTGAAGACTGCATTTTATACCGGCAACGGTGAAAAGTTAGAAGTTTCAAGAAAGAAAAAGGTTGAGTCAAGGGAAGAAGGTAAAGAAAAGGTCACAGAGAAGAACGTTGAGGCAAAGGAAAAAGTTCAAGGAAAGAAGAAGGTTAAAAGAAAAAGGGAAATAAAATCAAACGAGAAGAAAGATCCTCCGAAGAAAAGGAAACAAACTGCTGCAAAGAAACCTAAAGCAACTAAGGCTAAATTGGCAGAAGCAGACAAACTAAGGATTGAAAAAACAAAACTGGAAAGAGATAAAAAACTTGAGGTCAGAAACTTTTGCAAAAATCTGAGAAAGTTTTAAATTTTCCTTTGCCAAAATAAATTTAAATGAAATGAAATTTTTGTGATGATATAAAATACATATCATCATCACATATTTTGTGTGACGAAATCAAATTATGTGCAGCCCCTAAGTCATCAGTTGCTTTACTTTCAGGTGAAGATTGGGGAGATGTCTGATGCTCAAAGGCAGGACTTGCTCTTTAAACTGGCAAAAACACTCCCAGTTTTGGTTTTTAGCTTGCTAGATCAATCTGAGGCTGGAGAGGGACAAGGGTACCATCCACTTGCAAATTCAAATGTCCCCAAGTGGTGTGTGTGCAGCAAGTGCAGAGAAATGCCAACAGTTGATGAAAGGAAGTGCTGCAAAAAAAGCCAGCAGATTGCATTTCACAACAAGCAGTAAGTTTATTAAATCTAATTACATTCATATACATTAATAACTGCCAAACATTTCATTCATTAATTTCATTTTGAACAAAGTAGATAGCCCTGTTTCATGTTTGTTTCAAAATTTGAAAGAAGTTCTGAAATGAACTAGTTACATTGTTATGTCATGTTACTCTGCAGATTCTAACTTAGAGTTTTATACAATCTTCTTAAATCCATCGAATGTTCGCTGAGTTCTCAGCAGTTAAAATTTGTTTGAGGACCAAAACTAGACAATTGTTAATTTTTCTTGATGTTTTCAAGTGAGAACAAGCTTAGGGATGGTGTCAAACAGAACACTTCAATGTCATGCTTCTCATTTGATCTCAATGATCAGTTGAGATTTAAACAACAATTTACGCAAAGTCAGATTTTGTCTGACTTGCATAAACATAAAGATTTCTTATTTGAGACTCCATAGGCACTCAAAAATAGAAAGCATTATCCCTACATTTTTCTCTTTCCCGTGAGTGTGATTAAATGTGACTCATATGATGATTGTAATGACATGGAACTTAAAAAATATTTGGCTTACACAAATTTTAAAATCCCACTTATGCACAGAAATTACAAACAAAAATGTATGTGTATGGGCCTTTTGATAGTTTTATCCATAGACTGTATCTTAATTTCTGTTCTAAAACTTTCTTATTTCAGGAGATGGATATCTTGATATTAGAGCCAATGGTGCTGCGACTGCAAAGAAATTACAGAGATGATATTTTTGCACTTGGTGAGCCTGAAGATGAAAACAAAGCCAATCGCCATGCTGCATACAGACAGTTCATTCTGTGGCAGCATGGGTATCTTGGGCAAGGGGATAGACGTGTGATTTTTAGTTGTTGTGTTTGGCGTATCCGAGATCAATATCCTGATCCATTTGGCCAGTATGCAGGATTCAAGGGTGGGCGTCTTGGTTAGAATTACTATTTTTTCGAAGGCCACGCGACTGATGCTTCACTACTAATTCATTAGTATCATCAGGCAGAACTGGTGCAATCGTTGGGGCTATTCTTCTAGGATCACTCAGTGACAAATTTGTTTTTCGCATCACTGGTTGCATATCGTTGAGGCGTCTGTCAACAATTTCAGTCCGCAAATCTCGGATGTATTTATAATGTTTTGCCACCTTTACTTTACTGACGGTCCATTGGCTACTTTTTTTGTTGAATTTTCGATGATATCTATGAAAAGTTTAATTGTGTCATTAAAACTTGATCAGAAATTAGCAATTTTAAAACACATTCCATGCCTTACTAATCAATGTTGTTTATACACATACCAGTAAATAAACAAGTTTGATAGCTACAGTGTTTCCAGACATTTTGTAAATCATAAAACATGTTCATATTTTCGATCTCCAAAACAGAATTTTTATGTTTTTGATCAAAACAGAGAAGCTTTTTTTTTTAGCCTTTTGCATGAAAAAGTACTGTTAATCTTTAGCAAAACCTACTTTTAATTAATTCAAAGAACTTTAATTTGACAAAAATAATCTGAATCACAGAGTGTTAAAAGAATGTTTGTAGTTATTATGTAATAATGAATATTTCTGGATACCTTTGTTTTCCCATCTTTGTGACAGCTTGTTTACGATCTTTGTGTTTAGTATAATCAACTGCAGCCAATAAGTTCCTTGCCTTGTATGCTGGGTACTTGTAGGCCATCCTTTTTGAGCAATACATTAAGATTAGCTCATGAAAATTTTCCAGCTCTGCAGTAGACCTATAGAAATGGCAGAAAATGTTTCTCATTTTTGCATAGATATATATTATTTTCACAATACAGTATAATCCTGACAACACACTGGAAGAGAATTTATAAAGTGCATTTCTTTCTGACTTGGTATTTTCTATTGTTCTGAAGCTTTAGAAATCATTAGAATGGTATGTTATATGTCAGAATATTTTATAAACCACAGTACGTATAGTTTGGATACAAAATGTTTGTATTGTTTGGATACGGTATGTATAGTTTGGTGCAACAGCACTAAAGTTATGATTGTCATACAGCAGTTCTGCATGTTAAGCATTTCTTGAATCATTATGAAAACCAGAAGATTAATCAATTTTTTAAATTGACTTTTCACTTACCTAAATCGTAAATACTTTGGCATAGTTGCCAGAAAACGCTTGTCAAATAAAGCTTTTCTTAGATCTGTGTGTGGTTTAGATCCAGATATCAATTCTTGTTTGTCAGTTCTGACAGAAGGCAACTCTTCATGCTCACACTTGCTGATACCCCCTTCTGCAATTTCCCACTCATGTTTACCAACAACATGATGAAGTATTCCTCTCCATCTACCCTGAAAAATTAAAAAAACAGATGATTAATATAATACTTGTAATTTGCCACACAAAATTTATGAAAAGACAAAAATACCCGAAAAAGGCAAAATATTTATCATTTTGAGCTGTTTGTCACATCACATATTCAGGGTTGAAAGCAACAAGAAATACCAAATCAAACAAAAACAATGCCAATTGACGATAATCAATTATGTAAATTAATTGTTGGAAACAAATTTAGTTACCATAAACTCTTCATATGTATTTGATTCTCTGCAACAGAACCAGAAATGGTTCACAATATCCTTAACCCATGGAAGACGAGCAGCATTGCATTTGGATTTCGCTAATTTTGAAAGCTTCTTTCCTAGGTTTTTTGCACCATGCCAAACATCAAAAGAATGAAATATCTTTGGGTGGTTTTCTCCTGAAAAATTCATTTCATTTATCCATAATCAGAGTTATAAGAATAATTTCAAAAATAAAATCAGTTTGAAATACAGAATTTGAGACAAATCAATTCAGCATTAAATCAGTAATTCAAACTAAAATTTTATAATTGTATATTGTAGGTTAAAGCCTCAAAACCAATAAGTAAATGAACCACATGCACATTTAAATTATTTTTTATTTCTTGGAAATGGTGCAATTGATACTAATAGTATGGATCTGTAAATACCAAATAGAAAACTAACTAACAAATAGCAACAGTCATAGTTTAATTGCTAAAATATTGTATAAGTGACTTACGTAGCCATTTTGTCACTGATTTGTGGGCATCAGTTACAACCTCAACAACATTTAATTTCTTATCCAACAAAAATTTCAACGTCTTCTTAAATGCTTCCACCTCCATGTTTACAGAAATAAGTTTGGTTTCCCGTTTGTCAACAATGATGCATGCCACTATATTCATTGATTTTTCTTCAACAACTGTGTAAGTGCAATACTTGGCACAATGTCCAGGACTGTCATTTCTGCCATCACCTGTGAAGGTAAAATAATATAAATAGAATATTGAATTCAAACAGTTTTTGGTTTTGATTTCAAAAATTGTAAATAATAGCATGAAAGTGTAAGTTTGTATAGTATCCAGGATGACATTGAAAAGCATGCTCCTTATCTTAACCAGACAATATTGTCAGGTTTGAGAGTTATGTATGGCTTACAAAGAAGTATAACTGGACGTCCATCTAATTCTTCACGATTTGATGTCACTAAATTTTCCCAATAATTAAAAATAACAGGAAAGACAAAGCTTTTGAAAGCGGTAAAATGTTGGGTTAGTCATCATGGCAAGATTCGTGTGCTTGGCCATTAATTCAATCTTGTGATAATTGTTGCCAGACAAGATTATGGATGATCCTAACATGAGATCACCAAGGGGTTTTCCTTTCTGCAATATTGGTTGTGACATCCAATCATGTGCTTTGTGGTTTGATGGACAAACCTGCAATACAAACAGTATTTTAAATTAATTTAAAAAAAAAGACAACAACATCCACAGCAAGGAATCTCAAATGCTGTGTTCTCTTGTTTATGCAATAATTTACACAAGAAGGCATTCGCAAAATCCTCTATTGTTCATTGACCTATTTCTATTGTTTGGCAAATACGGTAGAGGGTTTCAAACAAGACAACTTTATGTGCACATATTTTAAACCAGATGGTTTTTTTGCCTCCAACCTTTTCACTCAAATTTACAGTTCATTATGTAATACAGTATATACTGTATATATAGATATGTATTTGCATACCCATTCGATATACAATGCAGTGCCTCTGTGTGTTGTTTTTATACCGTCCACTGCTTTCCCACATTCCTGGCATATTTTCGGTAGAGCAAATGAAGCTAACTCCTCCAAGTCCCTCTTGTAGGCAATGCAAGCCTGTTCTTTCATTGCTTCTGCACCTGATGTAACACATCTAATTTTAGAAGATTTCTTCTGACTGATGCTGAAACTTGGATCATCATCTGCAATGCTGATTTCAGTTTCAGATGTCAATGGCGACAAAACATGCAGTTGAGATTTTTTTCTGAAACAAGATTATAAATAAATGTACTAAGAATTGATCAAAAATATGTCATAATTTTTGCTGAAAACATAGATAGATGTGTTGCAACAGCATCAAAATCTGGATTCAATTTACCGACATTTACCCCTATACAGCTAAGTGTCTGGCAAATTCACAGAGTAACATAAATCATTACCTTAATTTTATTGGGGTTGAGGTGACAAGTTTTTCTCCTGGCTGTGGCAAAATGGAAATGTGCTTGTAGCAGAATCCACTTTGGAACCAATTTTGTTAGTAACAGGTTCCAGATCTGGCATGGTAACATCTACGTCACAGCTGAATGAAAAGGGGCATATCAATTATAACCATCATGGTTGGAAACTGATCATAATCAATTTTATATCATACAGGCACTAAATTTGAGGAAGATCTGATTCTGATGTTTTGTTTCAATGGTAAAATTATTGTCATGTCATCAAATTTTATCAATTATAATTTATAATAGAAGACTGTGAGCAAAGATTTCTGCACCTTCCAATGAATCTCTTTCTGGCAACATCAGTTTGTTATTTGATAGTAGTTCGCAGAAAACATATCAAAAGCATTATGAGTTCAAGGCTTTACAAAAAGTTGAACTTACTAGTTATTGGTAAAGAGAGGTTGTTAATTAGAACTTTCGGTTTAGAACAACCTCAAAAGAAAGAGTTTAAAATTGTTCAGTTATCAGTACATTGCACTGTTGGGTTCAAAATGTATTCGAATGCATATGTGATTTCGATTATTTGCAGTCCGATTAACAATCAATGTATCGATTTGGCTTTAGAGAAATATTCGTATTTGCAAAATTTACCCTTGGCTGAGTATAACGTAAATAATCAGGCAGCTGAGATTGATCTTTCGATAGGATCTGATTATTATTGGTCTTTAGTTGTGGGACCCCCTGTAAGAGGGAGAGGTACTGGCCCAACCACACTTTTGACTCGGTTTGGGTATATTTTGAATTGTACTGTTGAGTTAAACTCAAGTGACATTGAATATGCATCACAAACAAATGTACATCTGAAAGTTTTGCGGTAGAAAGATAAATTATTAATCAGGATTTGAAACATTTCTTTGATATTGACACGTTAGGAGTCAAAGAACCTGAAAATGATATGAAATACACAAAAAAATATTTTTTAACACAACAGTTCTTCAAAATTAAAGTTCCAATCAACTTTGAACCCAATAGAGAATGTATGTTTCATGTGTCATCAACAACTTTTAAAATTGTACGGAGCTGCCTTAAATATTGTTTTGCAGATTTTTGCTCTTTTCCATTTGAATCTTGAGATTGCAAAGAGGCATATTAATCGTCAAGTATTCTCTTGGTTTCGTCAATTGGTGCTCTCTTTGGGTCAGTAATTATTGCCTCTTCCAAAAAAATGCCAGTGTCTGACAGAGTGACCTTCACTCTTGTTTACATGATTGGCTTTGTCACTGGCATCACTCTTACTTGAGATACTGTTATCATAGTTGAACTCAGGCACGTATTCAGATCCATCTGAATCATCATCATCCGAATGTGGATAGGTCAAACCATTCCCTTCTGAAAACTTTCTTACAGTTGGAAATACACTTCCTATTGCACCAAACAGAGATGTCCTCTGCTACAATCTTGTGTTGTGTACCCCTTTCAGATGAGGCACCAGATGCTTAAAAACTGCTTTGCAGTTCCCAATTGGAATTTTCCGGGAGAGATTTCTACCCTTCACTTTTTCTTCCTTTTTTGGTACAATCCAGCTATATTCCTGTTTTATGCCATATAATGTTGAAAGATTTATGCATCGTGAGTTAAATTACATTGCTAGGCCCGCAGAATGCACCTCCTTCTTGCTGTCTTTAAGAGGTCTTCGTTTCTTTGAAATCTTTGAAATAAAAACTCAAAAATCCAGTCTCTAGAAAGTCACATAATTTTATGTCAACAAAACTACTCAATATTTTCATCAATATATATATATATATTTCCAATCATTAAAAATTTTGCACAGCTTAAAGTGCTTATGCAACCAAATTTTCGACCTAAATGTTTTAATTGAATCTAATAGTTTTAAATGTGCTGAGTTTGAATAAAAAAACGGAATTCAAAAATTCTAAACAAAAAACTTTTTACAGCCCCTCAAAGTTGCCAATTTTGGCATTTTCAATCGAAAAATATGACAGGGTTGTGACGTAGATCATATAGCCTCTCCCAGTGGAAGTGAGGAGTTTCAATGGCGAGCGCAGTGTGGCAGATTCCATCAGGAAACCTGACGGATGATATTAAATCGCTGGAACTTTTCACAGAAAAAACTGCATGAACTCTCAGTAAACAAAGGATTGTACCTTGCATTTCTTTCCTGATTCAACGAATTAGCTAAAGAGATTCGATGTAAGAGCGTTTTTGTGCATTGGTATCACAACAGATTGCTAAATCTGAAAAGATTACGAAACAGGCCTAAATCTGCAACATAAACCGTTTCCAATATTCATGTGAAGGAAGTTTCTATCACCGTGAAAAAGAAAATAGCCAGGCATTAAAACACAAATGAAGTCTGATGTTGTACCTAAGATCGATGCAGTTAATAAAACTCAACAACAAGAAATATTGTACCGGCATCGTTGAGTTGAAAGTTGGCCTATGTTTTTCCCATTTTGTTGTGTTGCCTCTTCTTGCTCAGTCCTCTGAAAATCACCCAGTGGGTGAATTGTACTTCAGGCATAATGCAAGGTTGCGCCTAACATCGTAAATGCACCATCAATCATTTGATTTATGTCCTTTTTTGTTTTAGAAATTAGCCAAAGCAACAGACAGTTTTGGACAGAAAGTGAAGAGGGGACTGGATGGATTGGTGGAGGATAATTTATTTCATTTCAAGGACAAAATTGTTGAAAAACAAATGATTTGTACAAAATCAAAGCTACACAAGAAAAAGAAAGCAAACAATAATATATATATGGTACTGGCTGGTGCTTCCTTTTCTTTCATTGTAATTCATAGAATATTTCATCATTGAATAAATACATTGGTGCATATTTTTAATTTGGAAGAGGTGTTGAGAGTAGTGCTGAGCAACCTCATGAAGATCAAGACGAAGACCTATCATTTTCAAGAAAACTCAAAGATATGGATTTGAATTTGTATAAATTCATGGATTCAAGTTGGGTTTGTTTTCACTGAAGTTGTCACATGATTAATATATGGATAAATTTGATATTGTGCAGCTATGCACTTTTTTCTGTCATGCTTTGGGAAAGGAAGACAAAACTCGATTTCAAAAGGAATACATCCCTTTATATTTATCTTGTGACACAAACCACAATGAAAACAAAAATGTGTTTTACATATCATCTTGGATGTGAGAAGGAGAAATGGACCACTGAAGTGTGTTGAACTTGACTGAATAGTGTCAATTGAATAAATATACCGTATTTCATTACTGGATTGATTTTGTACATGATGCAAGTAATTCAATTTTCTGTTCACAGTTAAAAAATATTTGACAACATTTATTAGTATCTTTTTCCATTCTTTGTTTTTAAATAAATTTGTAAATAAATGTTTGATTCGAATTTGCCAAGGGATACAAATGGTCAGCATCCATACAGTATGGAGGCACAACACTAGATTATACAGTTTTGTACATTAACATAAAATTTTGTGATGGAAACCCATGTGATTACACTACAGCAAGCTACAACATAATGAATGCATATACTTATTATTTATATACAACAAAGAGCGGGATGCAAAATAAGAGCAGATCAGATTACTGGAACACTGTTCTCACCAGAGACTAATGTAAAAGTTAGATTTTCTGTACATAAATTGTTGTATGCAAGGACGTGCTTAAATCTAATTACTTTTACAGATCACAGACACAAAAAGATTAATGTATTCATTAAATCCTATCCCTGCTTAAGTAATTTATTTACAAATAGTCCTAATAAATATATATTTCATTGTTAATTTTGTTATATTTTAAAAGTAAAATATGCTATGTATGTTTTGATGACCAATTTATCATATTATTATTTAGAAATTGCAATAAATTGTTAAAACCAGTATGTCATGCAATGCAATTTCAGCATGCATTTGAAAATAGTGGAAATCTTTTCTACTACTGTTTATGAAGGCAGATTATATGATTTGTCAATTTATCTTCTCTCTGTCAATCTACTGCAAGCAAGCAGATGCACATCATCCAACTTTTTTTTTTTAGTGATGAACGGCAACACATGCTGGCACTCATTGGCAGTTGTCTTACATTCATTCCATCCAATGTACCATAATTTGTAGTGGATGACTCACCAATATTTAGCATCTTTTAATTGTCTAGAAAAAGGGGAATTTATTGCTGTTAGTATTACATAAGGGTCAGCAAACATATCGATTTTGCAACTAAAAAAATCATTTTGACCTTATTTCTCTAGGAGGGGGAGGGGGGTGTGAAAACATCATAATATTATTTGAGATTCAGTGAGGCAGGCCAAGAATTACAGTAAAGCCTCTAAGAATCCTAGCCATAGCCAAAAGGCCTAGCCATTCTCACAACAAATGGTTATCTTTGATTGCATGTAATTAATCTTTTTTAAATGTCACAACCAAATCCTCCTCCCCAAAACGACATAATTCTTTCAGTAACAAAATCGATGTCTGCAGCCCTTCATTAATTTCACAGTAAAAGTGGAGATAAAAGAATCAAATATTTGTAAGTAAGAAAGATACGAATCTTCCTGATGGATGCTGTTTTTCATTCAATGATTACGAAAACATATGGACACGAAAAATTCACTTATCAGCAAAGACATTTTCGTTTCGAGGATTTGAAGTAGAAGTGGAACAAGGCCCAGATTTTCTTCCACACCAACAACAATTATGCCAACTTCGTCATGAAAATAGGCCTAACCTAAAACCATCCTTTTTCTTTTGCTCCGTTAGTATAATAACGAATTAAAAAGGCTTATACGTACCAATGATTCAATCGAGTTCTAAATTTATATGAAGCGCACTCAAACTTTTCCTGTACGAGTCAATGAAGAATGCATGAATGAAGGAATCACGAGTCAAATGACCTACGCCACAAGACGCAAGAAAAATTCGCGTGACCTACCACTTTTCAAAAAATAATTAAAAATACTTTTAGATATCACAACGTGATAAACGTACTACCATTCTTGTCAACAAATATCAAATTTTTATAAAATACAATAAAATTGAGGTCGAAAATTTGGTTGCATAAGCACTTTAAGCATCTCTGAGGATTCCCTTGCGTAGCTCTGGAGTTTCGTAAGTTTTGTTTATCTTAGAACCAGTTTCCATTTTTTCATAAGCCAATTCTTCTTTCAAAGATAGACATTCTAGTATGTTTAATTTAGATATTCTGTCCTTCTGCATTTTTTATTTGTGCATTTGAATGGTCACGTGACTCCAGGTTGCTAGGTGCTGCGTTGGTAAGCTCCGTCATCTTTGCAATTAATGCAATACTTTTTCCAAGTACTTTTTGATTTGATTGCTTATGAAATATTATCATACATGAATTTTTTTTAAATAAGTAACTTAGATCCAGAGTTGGTAGGTTGTTTCGTAACTTTTCCCATTGTTTTTTATTGTTGTGGGACACAATAGGACACTTCTATTGTAAAATTTGATAAATTTGTGCCCACTGCTGCTTCATTGAAAAATGTACACATCACATTACAGGTTGGAGTTAAGACATATTTTAAGGAGCTTCAAGACCTAAATGTGCTGACAAAATGGTCGTGGTTTTACACTGCTGGGGCGTGGCCAATGTTCATTGGTTATATTTTGGGAGTGTGATCTTCTGCCACTATGAAAAAACCAGGTCTTCATTTGCCGACAAGTACTGTTATTTTTCCGCCAGTTTAAATGTTGGTGGGTGCAGCACCTTACCCTGCATCCCCCTGACCAAATAACTTTTTAATCATCCAGTTTTTAACCACCCAATAGAATTCTCGCTATTAATTATTAATGGACAAAGTGTAAAATCTGATGGAAATTTTGAAGCTTCATTTGCCTTTACGGGTTGTTGAATTCTGATTATGCAAGAAACTGTTAGCTGTTTAACAAGTCTATGTCACTGTTTTTCTAATAATTTTGCACATGATTCATAGTGGTATCGTTATTCTGTATGCGATAGCGGCGATGCTCAATTCCAAGCTCTCTGTAGCTTTTGTGTTGATCGTCCAGTTATTGGTGATGATTATCATTCAAACAAAGACTGAAGATGCTTCTATTTTGACTGAGTGAGTTCATGAAAAGTTTAATTTGCACTTACCTTGTATCTACTTTCGTCAATATAGGCTTTGTCTTTCTTTAAAATCGTCTTCTAACTTTAGGATTTTCATAATTTATTGTTTTTAATTGTCTGCAAAACCTGTAGACTTTTGAATACTTTTGTAAGTGTCAATATGTACTTTTATATCTGTTGGAAAGGCATAATGCTGCTAATTGTTTTTTACTCATTTTCCCACTTGTTTTAGTTTATTTAATTCGCACTCAACCTTGTTGTTTTTTAAAGTTCTGAAATTTCTTTCTTTGAAAAATTTGAAAAATTGAAAACTTTTGGTAAAACAGGTTATACAAAGAGCCTATTGTTTCGATCGTAGCTATGGCAGGCTTAGGAAATAAACCTCTGCAGTTTCAGTTGAAATTGTAAAAAGATTAAAACCAAGAAGATAAAATTGTTAAAAAAATCACAAGATTCCAAATTATGTTCGAAAAAGAGCGTTTCCGCAATATTTTGTTTAAAGAAAAGCCTATAGCTGCTATTTTGTTTGTTGTGGCTTTATTAACGTTGAAATGGTTTTGTCCCAGTAAGCAAGATAACACATGGAAACGCTTCTTTCTTTGAAAAAAAAAAAAAACAAATATTCCAATAACAATAATTACAAAATCAGTAACGTCACCATACCCAGCTTTACTAATTTTTTATCACTGCACATTTGATCCCGTGGTACTTTCCTTGAGGAAATTTTACGGACCACGCCCTTCAGATTGGCTTAACACGCAACCAAGTTCTCAAAAATTGATCCACGACGAGATTTTTTTCAACCGAGAACAGGTTTCTCTACATAGCATTTAGCACTGCACATTTTCACTGTTTTAGCATTGCGCAGTTTGATGTTCATCACTGCACAGTTTCACTTTATCACTGTACAAATTAATTATCGATGCACGATATAATTATGTATGAGCGTGGTATCTTCCATTATGTGGTACAATGTCGTCTTCTCAGGTGATTAACATATTTTTTGTTGGCCATATTTTTTGTTGACCATATTTCAGCTCAAAGTTGGCAAAATCAATTTGAAAATTAATCTATAATGGCCACACGATTTCGATGTTCATCGTCATTGTCAGAAACTCTAGTTTTTCAGAATCACAGAAGTGTGTACTCTCATTTGGTGTAATTCTGCGATAGTTAGGTCAATTTTTACAAGCTAGTTTTTAAACCTTAAGTTTAAGCTTCTTCCATAACACTCAAGTAGAATCAAAGATATCTTTAGCTAAGACCCTCAACAGCAGCTTTGCAAACGTGTAGCCTTTTTAGGACACTCTGTATGTCTCAAGATATTCATTTCAACAAACTTGGCAGTGTCAAGAAAAAACAGATTGTCCCAATTTTGAGAAATGCAAGAATACCACGATAATTGCGTGAATTGTCTTGAATCCGTGAAGTGTCGTAAAAACTCGTCTTCGTCTTGGATCCGTAACGATGTCGTAAAAAATTGTCTTCGTCTTGGATCCGTAACAAAGATGTTACGGATAAGGCCTTTGCAATGCACTGGGATAACAATGATGCAGGCACGGTTCAAACAGGCATACTTTAGTAGTAAGTGCAAAGTGTTACGGATTTTAAAACGAAAAGTGTTAAAGATCAACATCCACAGTGTAAACAGAATGTTGATCCGTAACAGTTTTGCACAAACGAAAGTTGTACCGGGAGTGAATGGGGCATATATTTGTTCACATCAAGTTAAAAACAGAAACGAGAAATTGTAAATCTTATGGTAACTTTTCTTTCCTATGAGATTACAGGAAAGCCATTGCCTTAGACTCCACGGCTACTGGTGAATGAATGCGTCGTTTTAGGCAATCGTTTTTGCCTACAAATTTGCAAAGCCGCTGTGTAGGAGCTACTGTTTTATAGTTTTTCAGCATAATTTGTCGTAAAAATGGGGCTTCAAATTATGGCTTGGAAAAATATACTTAATACTCTCAAATAAAATTGAAAATAATTCGTCTCAGCAAAACGAAAGGGCTTGATAATGACCGCAAGCTTCAAAATCACATGACCATAACAGATGCATTTCTGAGTTGATTTTGTAATCTTTGAGCTGATTGAATATATGTGTGTGTCACAATTTGAATCAACCATCGCATTGGATAGTAGATTAAATCAATGATCAAAATGTTCAACATGACAGCTTTGGAGTTATGTCATTCGTTTTCCTGGACCAATTCAGAAATGAGGTTTTACTACTGTCTCTTTTGTTCCATTGCTTTCAAACAGTTTTTTTTCCCTCAAACAGTTCCCTCCAACAGTTTGTTCCATTGCTTTCAAACAGTTCCACTTCAAGCTTCTTTTTTAGACAAAACCAAATTGTTTTGTTACCATTGGGCATAGCTCAGAGCGATTATCCAGTTGATGCAATAAACCAAGGTATCAAACTTTAAGTTGAAGTCCATTTTATTAATTAAAATCAAACGGAGAAATCTTAAAGAAAAAACTCCTTCGCGAGAGCTTTGCAGATGTGTAACACTTGTTGGACACCTGCCAGACAACTATCACGTTTCGTTAATCCATCATAAACATAAAATCCATTTGATCACACTTACTAATCTTTGTGAAAAAAATAAGGGTAACTTTTCTTTACAATAAAAATGGAGCGAAAGCTTTAATCTTTGATTCTACGTCTAGGAATCAAACAGCTTTTTCAAACATCAAACAGCAAACATCAAACATCGAACATCAAATCAAACACCAGAGTAGTCGAATAACACGCTAAAAATCCGTCGTAAACATGAAATTAACCAAAATTACCACACTTATTGGCCATTGTACAACAAAGAAGATTCGATAAAATCTCAACCACCTGCGTCTTGTTGAAGAAATTGAAATTTCATGACATGATTTATTTGAATTGACATTTTAAAGCAAACTGAAGTTGTGCCAAAATTTCATCGAAAAGTGGATGAGTGGAAGAAGTATTTCCTTTTCACAACCAGGAAACCTTTGCGTTGATTGTTCATGATTTCTTTTCAATTTTTCTGGAATTGAATCGATTCGTAAACATCGTGGTGGCTATAGAGACTGCCTTTAAAACGACCGAAACAAAAGAATCACGTGGCATTCATATTTGTTAAACTTAACATTTTTCATATTTCAACAAAAACTCCTGCTACGCTTTTGCCACTGCCTCAAGGTAAATGTTTTAACGCAGGCTCCCAATGGCGAAGCATTTCAATTCGTTTACTTTGCCACTTTGTATTGCATTTTATTGGGATTATTAATTTCCAACGGAGAAAATAATTAGCTGTCAGTTTTCTGTGATAGCAGATTTTGTGTCGGAGAAAAACATATGCTGGATTTCACAAAGAGAAAGATCAAATCAAATTAAATTTAAATTAAACGAGAATCTTATGGTTAAAAATCGTGGTCAAAATTGCAAGCTTATTAACTTATATTTATATATTTAAATTTAATTTTAAACAAAGGAATAATCGAATTTTGCACCATTGTTAAAATTCAATATCTTACGATCAATAAAATTTGGTTAAAATTTTGAGCAAATGATTTTGGTAGTTGTAATCTTTATACCTTTAAATTTAATTTGAATGCATAAATAAGTCAATGTTGCTTGAGTTCAATATTTTATGAAATATAATGAAAAATTTGACTGTAAGAACTACCTGTTAAAAAAGAAAATAAATATCAAGGGATAAAATACTAGAAGGTGGGTGGAGGAGATTGGTCTAACAACGAATTTGACACCTTTGCATCTACCAAATACGTTAAAGACGAAGTAAAGTTAAATGCACAGGTCCGTCATATTTTAGCAGCTTTTTGATGCTAAAAATTTGTACAGACATTCATTACAGGCGTCTAAAGGTTTCAATATTCCTCAATTTTGCCGCCTCCCCTCCTCAACATATTTAATGACTGGTCCGTAAACGAAATTGCCTTATATTACCCCCTTGTCTGTCACTTTTTTAGCAGCTCTTTAATGCTTAAAAGTTGTACAGACATTCATTACAGGCGTCTAAAGGTTTCAATATTCCTCAATTTGCCGCCTCCCCTCCTCACCATATTTAATGACTGGTCCGTAAACGAAATTGCCTTATATTACCCCCTTGTCTGTCACTTTTTAGCAGCCTTTTAATGCTAAAAAGTTGTACAGACATTCATTACAGGCGTCTAAAGGTTTCAATATTCCTCAATTTGCCGCCTCCCCTCCTCAACATATTTAATGTAAATGAAATTGGCTCATATTATGTAATGTTGATTTTGTGGTACTTCAAATTATTCACTGCACTGTAGTAAAATATAAGCTACGTTTTTGCAGCGAGATTTATTTTTGTGCCAAAACTTGTAACAAAAATTTGTAAATTTTGAGTCACATTTTAATGCGATTTACTAAAAAGGAACAGGGAGAGTAAATCTGCTTTCATCGTATTCGAAGTTCTATCGACTCAGCAACTGCAGAAAAGATCTAAAGAGCTATGATAATGCCTGTTTTCACGTATTGTTGTTCAATTGTACTCGGGTGGTCAAATTTAAGAGTTAATCAGATACGAAAAATTGAACAGCGTAGCAGGAATATAATAAAATCAAAAGCCAATCCAAGCACAGACCTGCGGATTCCTACCATTGAGTGTGCAAAAAAGAAAAAAGTGTGCACATTTGTTTTTGATTGCTTCTAAGACAATGTATGTGACCCATTCAAAAATTACTTTGAAAGAAAGGAACATGTTCAAAATACAAGAAACAACAACTTAACTATAAAAGTTCCACGGATGAAAACAGAATTTGGTCGTAGAAGTTTCTGTGTGACTGCGGCAAACTTTTGTAACAATGTTCCTATTTTAGCAAGACAGTTAGACTCTAGGGTTTTATTCAGAATACATGTAAATGATCTTGTATAAATTTATTTAAATACGTAGTTAGCTTGATTTTACTCCTTTTAGTTTGTATATTTCTTTAAGTACAGGACCCCAATGATAACAGTATGCTTGTCATACTGATAGGTTGTTCCTGTATAAAAAATTCGTGTATTTTTATTACTATAAGAGAATAACGAGTTGTCGAGATAACTGGAGCCAAATCGTCACTGGAAGCTTTTGTTAGAAAGGCTCCACTTGAAGATAAGTAATTTTGAAAAGTTTGAAAAGTCTCAGTTAAGCGAGTTTGAGTTAGAAAATGTAACTGCATTTCATCGATGCTTTTGGTTTTTATTATCATATCTTAAAATATAGTTTACATCGTTTGCACTATCATGTTGTTGCCAAATATAATATAACAACCAGAAATATAGCAACCAGTTAAAACAACTTAAAAACAACAAATTTACTGTCCTATTTAATTATCCACGATTTCATTCCAACTGAGAGTTTGAGACAGAGAATCTTTTGCCGGCCGAATTTTGAGCCTCTTTGAAATATGCTCGTGTTTAAACGAAACCTGAATTTTACCATAATTTTTGGACAATGATGTCAATGATCAATCAATTAAAGTGGGCCAAAACATTTCTTCTAACAATAAGAAACCAACAGCTACTTTTTCATGTCGCAAGGAAGCAAGATTTAAAAAGCAAATGAGAAGAATCAAAGAAAGCAATTTTATTTAGAGAGACGATAAAATTTGAGTTATTTGATAGATTTAGTGTGGTTCTTCCTTTGTTAAATTGTAAAAAGCGTTTTAGGAAACAACCTTGTGTTATGTTTTAGCCTCAAGAAAAAGGTAACAGAAGATTCTGCCAGCAAAGTGCGATTACGCGTAGCCAGCAGAATACTCTTCGAAATTAAGAATTTTGCCCGGTTAGCTAGTCGACATAAATATTTTTCTGGCAGGATTTGCAAATTCTTCTGGCCACGTAAAAAATTGAGGCCAAAACGACACTTTTTAATGCCGTTTTCAAATTCTTCCGGCATCGTGTAAACAGGTTTGTTGACTCAGAATGTAGAATTAGCTAGTGCCAAGCACTTTTAGAAGATTTTAGCAATTAAAGTTAAAAAAGGTTTTTAATAATTGATGTGCTATTGGGTGTCCACTCGAACATACAAACAAAGTACTGCACGGTACTGCAAGCAAAGTACACAATAGAGTGTTTTTGGCATCGTAAACATCAAAAGTATGATTTACAAAGAAAGTTATTTGTTTCGGTAAATTGTCTTTTGAAGTGCACATTGTACTCAACCTCGTTCCCAGGGCTATTTCATTCAGAAATAAATTCCCATGGTATTCCCTGCAAGTCTTATGTAAATTTATGCGAACTCGTGAATTTATGCTTGATAAAAAGAATTTATTTTTTGAATGCTACAATCGCTTATCATATTCAAATTTGGAATCTCTCGAGATTCAGTCGAATGCTGATTTTCATGCCTACTGTTTCTCATAAGCCAATGATACCGGCCAGGTAGATTCACAACATACTTTCGCTCTTTGTTGTTGTTGCTTTCGCTTCAGTCACGCGGAGGAGCGAGCTAACGACTTTTGTAATAAGTCTACCGGCCATGTAGGTATCAGGGGTATTTTATGAAATAGCCATGATTACGAGGTTGTATTGTACTCTAACTTGAACTCTTCCGGAATCTAAGCCTCTTTAATAATCAAGATAAAAAATGAATAAAAACAAATTAAACACCGTTGAATAATTTCTTGTTCAATAATTCAATGCTATTCAATTTGTTTTCATCCATGATTCATCTCAGTTACAATACGATACCACGCGTCACCAAATATTTTTGTAATTTCTTTAATAAAAACGAAAAAATATGAATTGAATGAATATACGGATAAGCATTAGCACGGAGATACAATGCTTAAGCACGGAGATACATTACAACGGAGATAAAACTAAGGTAAACCGTGGTAAAACTAAGGATTCAGATCTTTAGCAGGTAGCATGACAAGACGATATGAAATTTGGACACCTTTGAAAAGCATTTTCCAACTTTGAATATATTTCATCCAATATATAAAGCAAAGAAACAACTTTTTGTGAATAATTTTTGAATATGATAAGGTTTCCTTGACTTCCTTTAAAGTCTAGGAAAATTCTAAATAAAGTTTCATTTTGCGGGAGGTTGCATTTATAAACCAACTTAATTGAAAAGATAAACGTTCTTTGGAAAATCTTAGGATTAACTTTTATACAGTGAATTTATTTATTAAATAGTTGAATCTCATTCACAGTTACACGTTTTTAAGAGAGATCAAACCAAAATGATTTCATCTAGATCTCAGCCTGGCATTTCTTCTTAAGGTTGTTGTAGGTTTTTAGGTCGTCTAAGTTTTTATTTTGCAATAGGTTGGATAGAACTAAAAGAGTGACTTAATACAAGAGATAAACTTGCATACACATACAATATTTTGAAACAAATTGAAAATTCTGACTGCATTTACCTCTGAAAAAAGGAGTTTACGTCATTTAACAATGAGTCACATACTCCTTCCAGGAGTGAAAGGGTTTCAAGTTGTTTTGCTTGTTTCATATTTGGATTTTTAGCAATAGGTTATCCACCGACCAATATTCTATCATTTGGTGAGCAAAGTCATTTTTCATTGCTTCAAAGATGCTCAAGTTACTTTGCTGTTGTTGTTGTAATTAGTCTAATCAACATCTGCGTTCTACATCTATTTATACGTTTACTACCAAGGCTAATAAATACAACTGAACACTAAGTCTTTGAGATTACTCCTTTAATCATAGTTATAAAAATTTAATACGTAAAATTTGCTATTGTCGTAGAAACAGTCATAGATGATGCTAATATGTCCACACGATTAACTTTTTTCCTAGCTTTATGACAAGCTTGTGCAGCGTGAAATTTTGCGGCTACAGCCACAACTTTCTTTTGAAGATAACAGATGCTGTGAACTTTAATTATTTTCTTATCAGATGCGACGCATCTGAACCGGCATTTTCACATTTTCAGTTTGCTGAAATCTAAAAGATAAAAAAACCACTTATATTTCATGGAAAGGCTTAGATTATGAAAATTCGATATTGATGTAAAATGTTTTAAAGAGTTTATATTGGTGCTTATAAATTTAAAATTATCAAATATTATTTTGTTTTACTTATGGTATCAGCTGTGAGTTTTGAAAATATAGCAACGTACCAGAATATTTTTAAACTAAACAACGTTATGAACATTGCTAGTCCTCAAGTGAGGATGTTTTGACTTTATTAACGTCGTACCACATGCAAGACATTGTTTTTCATTGATTTATACATATGAGACACCACATGCAAACAAAATTATTTCATGGTGTTTTTTCGAAAACTGAGTATGAAATATTTTCTTTTCATTAATTCGGGAGATGCTTTCCATTTATAGAACTGTTGAGCTGGCAAATTACACTGGAACAATATTACACAAGCTGGCATTGGAAGCAACAGGGATAAATGAATTTCAAAAGGTAAGAAGTTTGAAATTTAAAATCTTTTAATTTAAAATAGTATCGATCCTAAACTATACACAGCAGTCTTTCCTATTTATTGTTTCTATTAGAATACAAATATGTTTCCGTTTTTAATTTGGGCTGCCATGTCATGCAATTTACGGAAATCACCAAAAATATTTTAGTCATTGCTTTTCTTATGTATTTATTTGTCATCAAATGAGATTATAAAGGCATCATGCATAATGAAAACATGTATAAACAATTAACAAGTATGAGTAATTAAAAACATTTAAATAAACGTATTTTTACATTTCTCTGCGACAGGCAACTCTCATCTCTACTCTTTGCATCAGTTTGATCTTTAAATTGCTTTTGTTGTAGGAATTTGAAAGTTTGCTACATGACAAATCAATCGAGATTAGAGAATTAGATGGAGCATCGATCGTCAAAGAATTTGCAGAGGCTTTTGTAAAAGAAATTGAATCAAAGAACACGGTTCTGCTGGTAGGTGATTAAGTTGCTGGCTGGGTTATGAACAAATCTCCGTGTTTTGGTAACATTTTTGTGGACAATGTTTTTAAAAGTTCTTCAGAGAAAGCAATATTAGCTGTTACCTAATGCAGATGCTTGATTTTATAGACTGGCATATCATTTTGACAAAAATGTGATGGTGGCAATAAGGATAATAGGATTACTATAGGGGTGACGATGATTATTACGATGACACTGACAATGGTGATTAGAATTACGATGACAGTTACAATGATGATGAAAATTACATTGATGACGATGATAAAAATGACGATGATGGTGACAATGGCCACAACGATAGCCATGGTCATGACCATGACGATGGCCATGACTATTACGATGTGAGGGTGAAAATGACAATGACAATGTGACGATAACAATAATATTAAAAATGATGATGAGATTATAATAGTGATTAAATAACGATGATAATGACAACAAATTACAATGAAGTGCTGCTGAAAATGAGTATGAGAATGACAATTACAATAAAATGATCATGAACTGACGATGAGATGAAAATGACAATGATGACAATGAGATGATAATGTCGATGATGACAATGAGATGATTATGGCGATGAAATCCCGCAGAAATGCCAATGAAAAGGCGGTGGGAATGACGATAAATTTGTTAATAACAATAACAATGTCGATGGCAATGAAAATGTGGATGAAAATGAAAGGGAAAGGACAACAATGATAGCAATAAAAATGATGATGAGATGATAATGATGATAAAATACCAATTATAATGACAATGAAATTCTGATGGGATGAAAGTGACGATGCCTATAAATTTATGATAACAATGACGATGATGATAAAAATGACTATGTAAGTGAATTGAAAATGATGACGATGATAACGTTAAAAATGACGATGAAATGATAATGAGAGTGAAACACCGCTGACAATGACAATAATTTTCAATGAAATGCTGATGAAGGTGAGGATGAAAAAGCAACAAAAATGATGGTAACAGTGAAAAGAACGATGACAATGAAAATAAAAACGAGGTGAAAATGACAATGACAATAACGGTAAAAATGACGAAGAGATGATTATGACGGCGAAATGCTGATGAAATGCTGAGGAAAATGAGAATAAAAGCGACAGTGAAAATTACGATAACAATGACAATGATGATGACTTCGAAATGTACATGAAAATATCAATGAGATGAAAATGACACCAATGATAACCATAAAAATAAAGATGAGATAATAATGATGATGAAATGACATTAAAATGCCAATGAAAATAAGGATAAGAATGATGATAAAAGTGATGATAACAATGACGATCACGATGACCATGATAATGTGGATGACAATGACAACAATGATAACAGTAAAAATGATAATGAGATCATAATGACAATGAAATGCCGATGTAGCTACAAATGTAGCTATGCGCAATGCAGACAGTCTGAGAGAAGAAAGAACGGACTCTAATGTATGGATTAGCTACGTTAATGCGCATTCAAAAAACTCACACAACACCTATGAATAATAGAAAATTTAATCCCTTCTTATCAACTTTTTAAATCAAGATTAAGCTCCATTCGATATTACTTGGCATTACTCAACATGGCTCGGCGTCTCCCAATCAGGTTGCTAAATGATTCGATTTTTTACTGCAAAATCTGTCTGAAAATCTAACTGAAAAATCCAGTGAAAATTAGTTATATGGCAGGGTTTTAGGGACATAATTTTGCAAGCAGCTTCACTGTAAAGAGTAAATTTTCACAAAATATATTCTCATTTAATGCTAAATTAACTATTTCTATTAAAATTAAAAGATACAATGTATATGACAAGATCAGCCGCAATTTTCGTGCTTGTTTTATTTGACAGAACGTGAAGCAGAAAGCTGAAGAATCTTACAGGCCCTTGGATCCTAACATTAAGCCGGTAAGTGTGAATAAATTTAACACACAATTTGTTTTTAAGAATCAGCAGTTTGATTCTATTAAATCAACATGTTGTAATGAAATATTTAACTTTGACTTTACACGCAATTTGTGTTTTTATTTTGTAGCAGGTAATTCATTTAGTTTCAATTTTAATATAATTTATGTTTTTACAAGCGTCACAGACGATATTCATGAATTCAAAAGTCAACAGATGCTTTGACAAGAAATAGTTTTATTTTAGATGAAAGAAAAATGTTTATTTATATATTTAAAAGAAAAAAAATAAAAAGAATACATATGTTCTTTTCAAACCTATCATTAATGATAAATGGAGGCATTGTTTTCCTTCTCCTGTATATTTAACATAAACACTTGCATTTTTACAGCTTCACCACGCACTGCAACTTTAGCGTTAAATAATTTCCGATTAATAGCATTGATGATGTTCTCTTTTTTGAAATGCTTATTAGGATGTCTAGTTGAATGTATATTTCGTTAAGTTCATCGCTTTCAATTGTCTTGTTTTTCATATCTTTCTTATCTTTCACATATTCAGCTTCATGTTGCAAATTAATAATGCAGTGGGGGAATTATGATAAAAAATTGTTATTATCAACATAATTTCACTTTTCTTCACAATGTTGCTAAAATGGGATGAATATAAAAATTCAGAAAAACTGCGCGCGCCATCATTCCATTATTTTAAAAGGTAGTAAACAGAGTAAAAGGTTGAAAGCCTACGTTACAAGATAGATTATTGACAATAGCCAAGTAGGTGATTAGCCAAGTGGCTTAACATGGTTCCCGTCAGATCACCAACGTTAAGCATGGCTGAGTTGGGACAACACCCTGATAGGCAACCTTCTGAGTGTTTTAATGGACTAGCTCATCTCACAGCCAACTCAACTGTCCATCCTTTTGAGGTCCGTGAATGAGTACAAGCTCAGCTGGGTGTAAGTGACTGTTAAATCAGGGAAAAGAGTGGCGCCCTCCTCTACCCGTTATGGCTAGCAGCAAATTAAAAAGGAACCTTCGGGTTGCCTTCGCCCTAGCGGTTGGCTTACTTACTTATTGACAATATCTAAAAGAATGTTCATGTTTATACAAGACATGTGCAAAAATAAAATTTGTATCAAACAATGCCTGGAGATTGGTATTCATGGACACACGTCACATTCTTTTACGTAGGTAACATTATAAAGCCCCGACTTTGTTGAGAAATTTGGCCAGGAAAATTTGTCTACAATATTATTTTTATATTCTAGATAGTAATCATTTTTATTTTGTTTCAGCGAAATGTTTTCGTGAAAATTGTGGCAAAATTTTTTTTTAAAAAATCACACCCATAATTCCACAAACCCAATCTAAATTTTTTAATGACACCCATATATTCCGCAAATAAGAAAAAAGAAACGTTCCCCAATATTGGCACGTCCCCGCACTCTGAGTACTGTTGAGTTACACCCCGCCCCGAGGTTTACCTACATTTGTGTCAATTCCATCTTGGAGTTTAGTTTTTTGGAGGCAGCGTACATGAACGTTGTATTTTTCAATATTTTTTGCCACAAGACTTTGTTTGTCTTTACTTGAAATATTCGAACAGTGTCCCTAAATTGAACGTCCTTTTTCTTTCTTTCATACTCCTTGGCTGCTTATTCGCTGCTTTGTCAAAAGAAACTAAGCCTTACATGGAAAATATAATTTCTTTTGCTGTGCTTATATTTACTGCAAAAATGATATTTACAGTACATTTGTTTATTAATTCTCTTAAAAAGTTAAAATTCTAATTCAATTTCTTCAAAACATAATTAAAAAAAAACAAATGAGAATTTAAGGACAAAGGTAAGCAAATTAAAAAAAATAAGACAATGCTTACATCCTGGATGTGCATCTTTCTTTAGTCCTGATGTATTCTCGACCTCTGCAAAGGATCATTAATCAATAAGTTAAGTTTCATTTTCCTATCAGTCAAGAACTAACGAAAACAAGCAATGAAAATAATCAAAACAGCTAGAGTCTTCTCCTCATCATCGTCACCGATCGCCCGTTACTGCCTTCGTATAAAACATAAAATCAAATCTTCTAATGGCACTTATGAAAAGATAAATTAAGATAAATAGGCACAAATAGCTTGCTAACTCCTTTAAGGTTTTTACCCGGACTCTGCGAATTCATTGAGAAATAGGAGGGAAAAGGCGAGTGGTGGTGGCGAGTGGTGAAAGGACTCTTTGTGACAACATCCATATTTAGCCCAATTGTAAGCCAAGGGTTACAATGAATTATAGTTAAGAGGAAAATTCGCGTCTCCTGGATGTGTAGTAGGAAAACATTTTGTATTTTATACCCAATTGAATTGTTTAAATTTTAGAAATAGCCACAAGATATAACATATGCAGCGCTTTGAAGCAAAATCTAACGCAAAATTTAAAGGAGCTATTATTATGTTGAAGCTCTTTGAGTAACAACAGCTCTGCGTAATCAAAATGACGTTGTGGGTAAATAAACATGTTTTTTTCACTTCTGAAGGAATAATAAATCACAAAAAAACATAAGCATGCTTGTTTGTCTGGTGACTAGCAACAACTAAAAAGGTCAACAGACTGAATATGAATAACTACTGTTTTGGCGTCCAAACTCCCATTTTGGGACTGAAAAATACAAACTCTTAAAAGAAGCACTGTCTCGATAACACTAATGACAGCAGAAATATAAAAATATTGTGCCAAATCACATTTGTGAAAAAAAATTAATTAAATTACCCTTAACTTAATACGACTTCCCATTTTTAAAGATTTTAACATTACCAAGTTTTTGTCTTTGGGGTGAACAAATGCTGAAAACCGCACCAGAATATGATAGAAAGCGAAAATTTCCAACACAAAACTAAAAACCAGAAAAAATGTAAACAAGCAATGCCAATAGCTGCAAAGCTCCTATGTATTAGATTTATTGTAATGAATTTAGGCTTTTCTCCTCCGTCTTGTCTGATACATAAAGCATTAAGCACAACAAATGGGAGTGAAAACAAAGGGTCTTATAGTAGTGGGGCAAGAATACCCATCTATCGCGGTACTAACCTTGAGATAAAAAGAGTTGTTACGGTTACAGTATACCCTTCGTGAGAATGTTTTCCGTGAAAATAATGTTTTTCGTGAAAATAATTTTTTATAATAATTTAGGTTTTTTATCAACCCTGAACATTTCTATATATATATACTTAATTCTTTTGAGAATTAAATTGTGAGTCCTGAAAAATTACGAGCTTTTAACTGCCGCAGTATGCACATCATGTTTATTAAAGTCAAGTTAGCCTGCTTCTATTTTGTGAAATCCTTTTCCGGCAATCTTGCAGAATCAAATTTTTTTATTATAAAAAAAGCTTCAAAACGTTATGCAAAACATATGAAATGCAAAAAATTAAGAAACATGTAGTCCAATGACTTCACTATCGAAATATGCTGGAAACCAAAAATCGATTTTTCTTTGCTTGAAGGGGTACAGTAAACCTAATTAAATACAGTAATTGAAAAAAACATATTCTTACCTGCCGCAGGATCACCAACAGAAATTTCCTCATCAGAAATTTCCTCATCAGAATTTTCATCATCAGGAATTTCCTCATCAGAATTTTCATCTCGAGAAATGTCATCAGTGAAATCGGAACCTTTCTCACCAGAATCTGAAGAGAACATTATGCAAAAATTAAAAGAGCAAGGACAGCAGATTGCCCGGGTCTTGATTCAAAAAGAGGATCCTTCCTAAAAATGTTGAGCTTGATGATGACGTCAATGTAAAGTTATAAAAAGTTCTGATCATCTTAACGTTTATTGCAGCAGGTATGTATATTTTAACAATAGAACTTTGCCAACTTAGGTATAGCTATATATGTTTTAAAGAACATTCGTTGTCAAGAAGTTGTTCCAGTCAGAGCAAATCGGAACCCACATTGTAGAGAAATAAATCAAATGGACGGAGAGAAGAAACCCCTTACCAAGCCCGAGGAAAGGGACAGAGTATTCGTTACAAACAAATTAAAAAAAAGTTATAAAAAAGGCTATCAGAAAAACCGTATGTTTACTGAGAAAATGACAATCACAAATCAATTGATTGTTGGAAAGTTACAAAACTCAATGAAAGGAGAGAAGTTGTAAAACAAAAACAGACTTTTCAGTTGTACAGGAACATGACATAGCGCATCTGACTGTCAAAGCAAGGGAAGTTGTAGAAATTTTCATGGAAAACACCACACATCGATTTGTCACAGAATGCAACCACAAGGAGATATTCTTTGGTCACAGGAAATAAAATGTAGTTCATCCAGTTGTAATTTTGAAAGTTGACCGAATAATTAGTTTTTATGTTTCGTCTCAGTTGGTAGAAAGATTGAAAAATGCCTATCAAGCGAGAACAACGACAGATCAACATGAAGATGTCAACAAAGACAACCAAGATAGATTATAATTATACAGACGTGAAGTGAAAAACGAGAATGCTCACAATAGCCAACCTAATGTGTGAGAAAATGATTTAAATGTTTTCATATCTCAAAGGTGTAGAAATGAACGACAGCTCTGACAAAGAAGATCTGCCAATACATATCATCATTAGAGCCAGTGAGTATTAAAAAATAAATACAACTACAAAACCACAAATCGGAATAGTAGGGGAGCGTATCCAAGTAGGGGAGGTTATTGCTGAGCTGACTGCCTTTGACTGGACACTTCTGCCTCTGGCCACAAAGTCAACGGTAGAAGATTACAAGAAGTTATGTTCGCTAGACATCTAAGAATACATAGCAAAGACATAGAAGAGCCAGTTCATCGAGAATTTAAAGAACAGCCTGAACGAATTGAAGAAGGCTGGTATCAAACTGGTCTAATTTAGAAATCTTAATTTCCAGTGCTGTCAAGTAATGAGGCAGGAAGCAAAGCACGAAAGATCAGATGGCAACTCGAGGCTATTCATTGCATAGATTGTTTAACAGCGTGTTCAACGTATTATTACCTGTACTAGAATCCTCAAGACCTTTATCTTGCTTTGATTCAGTCTCATCTACATGATCTGATTCTGCTTCAAATTCTTTATCATCCAGTTCATCACCTGCAAACAAAGTAATGAGTGTAGATAGCATAATATGTTCATGATTTATATATACTATTTACGTTTAATATGTTTATGAATATAAGGCAGTCTAACATTTCAAGAAATGCACATTGATTCGTGAAAGATCAGATCGATGTACTACAATATTCGAGCAGAATATAATTTAATAGAAGGTCCATGCCGACTTTTCATTACAAACAGCTCATTGCCAAGGTTACTAACCCATTCAAACAAAAATATTGATTTTCGGTAGTTCCTTCATTAAACTACATATATATTTTAATTTTAATTAATTTTACAGTTCGCATATTTTGTATAACGTTCTAAACTTCGTAAATAGGTAAAACTTCCCTTCTAAAGATTTTCGGTTAAAGGATTTAGAAAACTAAAATAAGGCTCGTTTGACTTTAAACGTTATGTGTATACTTTAGCGGTTAGAAGGTAACAATCTTTAGCCCGGGCATTCGGTTTCCTTTCAATTTTGTCGTTTCGTTGACATACTCTAGGATTTATTCAAACTAGTGCACACTTTGCTTGACTTTTGGTTGCTCTTATTTGCACCATCAATGAAACAGTCAAGAAACAGCTCGAAGGTTGCTATGCACGCATGTTAAGGATGGCTATAAACAAATCATGGAAGGACCACTTCTCAAATCAAGAACTTTATATAGATCTTCCAAAACTTTCTGTCAAGATTCAACAGAGAAGAATGAGACTTGCAGGTCACTGTGCACGTCACGAGGAAGAAATAGCAAACAAACTGGTGCTATGGGAACCAACAGAGGGGAAAGTGAGTCGTGGCAGAAGAGTCAACTACATCGACAACCTCTTGAAAGATACTGGAGCGGTAAACACACAGGAGCTTAGGACCTTGATGTGTGACAGAACAGACTGGAGAAAACGTGTGGAATCTGTAGGGCATCATATTGGTCGACCTTGATGATGATGATGTTGCTTATTTGCACACAGATAGTTAATCATTTTCCCGCTATTTTATCATAATTTTTTTGTAACCCTTATTTCTCAGAATAGGATTTGGGGACACTAGTTAGTGCTCAAGAAGCCTTGCGTATCTAACAGTCAAATCAATTGCATTGAAATTTCACACACAGAATAAAAAACACTTTCACCTCAAAAGATGTGTCAGGATTAAAAATAAATTTAACAATCCGACTTTTACAAGGTTTCAACTAAAAAAATGACCTTGGAAACCATTAACATTTATTTGAATGTTGGTTATTCCGAGACATACTTTTGCTGTTCATGACCTTCGGTCTTCCACGGACACAGTTTGCAGCAAAGCAATTTACATTAAATCTTAGCTATATATATATATATCATTTGTGCTTTTTAATAACCAAACGACTATATTTTGTTTGACTTACCATTTAATTCTGTACAGAATGATATATACGAGTGCAGGAATTATTAAAAAAAGGAGAGCAGACAAGTGAATTATGAAATTCAAATTTCGTGACAATTGCTCCACGTTCTTATTCTGAACTTCTTGTGTTGTTGTGTTTGCCTGGTTATTGAAATCATTGAAAATTAATAACTATTTATATAAGATCATAAAAAAGCAGATCCACCATATGTCTCCATATGTATACAAGAACTTAACTCATGGATTTCCCTTTGCCCATTTTCAAGAGCTTTGACCACCATCTTTAAGAACTTTGAATATTTCCAGTCTGTGGTTTGTTCTACCTTTGTTCAACTTTTTGCTCAACAATAGTGAACAGAAAAGACCATGTAAACAGGGAAGAAATTCTATAATCTCGTGTGCATGGTGTCTATAAAATCGACGAAATGAACGTTCCCAATAAATAAATAAAACAGTAAGGCGTTGCCATTTAAAAATTTGGAATCCTCTTTTCGTAAGATTAAGCAATGCTCGTTGATCGCTTTAGAATATGAAAAATTTGAAACAGAAGGGGAAAGAGAATTTCCAAGTAGATCCCATACAAGACGTTGGGGCTTTTACAAATTCAAGCTGGCAATTTAAGCAATCTGATTAGATGGGAAGTAAACTAACAGTACAGCGAATTCAACTGATTAATACCCGTACTTGAATTATCAAGATCTTTCGCATCTTGTTTTGATTCAGGCTCCTCGACAGGATCCAATTCAGCTTCAAATTCTTTGTCATCCAGTTCATCAGCTGTAAAAACAACAACAATTATTTAACGAGTGTAAATAACCAGTGTATGAATTGTGCAATATTTCAAAAATTTAATAATCAAATATTTAAAAATAATAACTTTAAAAACTGAAGAAAAAGATTTCCAAAAGGGTAAAATGGGAGTATGCCGCTGAGATTCTGTAAACTCTCCCATCTTTAACGTTCAAATCTTTGTATATACCCAACATTAATGTTCTATTTATCCCAAATAACTCAATATTAAGGACAGTTCTAAGTATCTAACCCAACATTAAAGCATTTTTGATAAAAATCGTACCCATGTTTAGAGAATTGACTGCCTTCAAACCCGTCTTTATCGGTGGCAAATACCCGTACTCATATATTAAGGCGTACCCATATATTAAGGCGTACTCATATATTAAGGCGTACCCATATATTAAGGCGTACTCATATATTAAGGGGCACCCATATATTAAGGCGTAAGCATATATTAAGGCGTACCCATATATTAAGGTTTTAAAGTGCTGGCTTAAGCGAGCTTCAGTGAGTTCGAAACGTTTGAAAATCGTCTGTAATGCAAGCACAAGTATCGAAAAAATCAGTCCAAACGTTTTCGGTGTTAATGTAGTAAAATTTCTGAATCCTTTGAACAGTCGTGCTAAGATAAGTATTAAACTATTAACAAGATTGAACATCTATTAGAGACTATTAGTTTTAATTGTTGGGGCTCCATCTGAAAAATTGTGGCCTCGCGTTTTGTATTGAGAACTTTACTCTAAAAATAGCTTAGAACATAAAATAAGCATAACGACTCTATGAATATGGCTATCTCTCGCCGTATTTCTTTTATTTTAGTAAGGGGTCAAATTTCGCCCCGGGTTGAGTTGAAATGACCATATTTGCAAGACACTTAAAACGCGCCAGGTGCACATCTTAGTCATACAATGAAAGGAAACACAAAATGATAATCATCTTCACTAATCTTAACATCCAAACTGAGAAAATCAAATCCTGTCTCAAGCTTCTCTTGTGAAGTAACCTTTATACATATAAAAATATTTGCAACCAAACTTTCAAATTCAATAATCATAATTACACACCCATAAATTTTACTGAAATTGTGATTTTGACACCCCTAAATGATACGAAAACCAGAAAATGGAGAACCCTGAATGTTTGGACCTTTACATCCTAGTTGATATTGGAGTCCCCCACCCCCCCTCCCCTCTGGGTACACTTTGACGCTATCCACACAATTTTGACGTGCGAGTGTTTAGAGCAGTTTTGAGCCTAAATTTCTCTCCAAAACCTTTTGTAAACTTAAAATTGCTCTCCTCAATAAAAAATGAAAATGTCAATGGGAATAAAAACTAATTTGCATAAAAAATCCAAATTTATTACCTCGAATTACTGTGACAAACGCAACGACACAAAGGACAATGGCAATGGTTGAGTACTTCATCCTCCCAAAGCACGAGAAAGTAAATCTGAAAATGAAACAAAATGATTTAATATTTTTTCTGCAATGACGCAATGCCAACACACTTTAATACTGGCTAATACTAAAAGGGGGAACCGGAACCAGAGAATAAGAAACTGGGCCATTGGATAAAATGAAGAGTATCGATATAATATACAGCTTGATATATCGATCTGTCAATAGTGCCGTCTACTTAAACAGTTTGTAATAGAAGATAAATCAATTTGTTCTTAATTTTGGACACGTAGTTTCAAGAAAGGATTGGAATGCGAGCAAGATGCGTGGCCATGAGGCATAACAAAATAGCAGAGTGCATCAGTTCAGTCATGGTTCATTGCAATATTAAATGTGATATATTATTGCGTCGGTTAACTGGAACGATAATGCGATGTAATGTAAACTTTTGAGCTTATGGACAAAGAGTAATGACTAATTTGACTTCCCTATTTGATCTCCTTCATTCTGAAGTCTGAGGCATATTTGATATGCCAATTTAACAGCCGAATTTTTGCTTCCATCCTCTCACACTGCATATAGGCCTACATGTTATTTGCGCATTTGCTAGATGAGGAGTAGGAAATATTATTAATCGTATGTTAAACATTTATCTACATTTATTTACTAGTAGAATTGCAATTGCTATGTTTTATGTGTTTTATGTATGCACTGATGGTATATTTTTCTGCAATTTGTATTGTATTACTTTCAGAGCATACAATTTTATGCTCTTAAAAAGATAGGGATGGGATCTAATCTTAGTGCAGCTCTCTTGCAAGTTGTGATCAGCATAAAACTTGATTGCTTGTACAATTTGACAAGCGGAAAGATATCAGATTGAGACCCATTGTTGAGATCCCATTTTAAAATTACTCCCAAATGCTATTTTTAGAACGGGGTACTCAGATTCAGTCTTCTATAGATTTTAGAATGGGTACTCGGGTCCGGTCCTCCAGGGCAGTTCTTGCAATGACTCTCTTGCAAGGTAGAGGAAGAGTAACATGGCTTAGATTCAGGTCAAAGTTCATTTATGTAATGACCATATAAACCAATACGAGTCTCACCAACAACAATGGACGTACTGGACATGCGCAGAATTGTAAATAAAATTACACTAATTTCCAAAAGTCATAATTCGATCTCTCTTTAACATTTTTGACATAGAGGGAAATTTCTCCGTCATACGGCGGAAGCTCAAATCCAAAACTATGATTTTTATACTTCAGACAGTTACACGTAACTAGCAAAGCAATGTCCAAAGGTCAAAATTCGATCTCTCTTTAACATTTTTCAGCATGATTTCAGCAATTCTCGCAAGCAGCATCAGTGTTCCCAAAATAATTATAATTTTAGAATAAATGCTCTCGTGCTCATGCAGGATTGATTGAGGGATTTTATCCAGATAGGCTTTTATTTTGTTCCCACTTTCCATCCAGACAATTGTAAAGATTCAGCCAGAAAGATGGTATCACTATGAGAAGATAATGATATAAATATATTATTTTATATTCGATTTTCCTTTCTGTTCTTTTTCCATTCCGCGTTCCATGTTTTGATGTTGAAATATTTAGCTAGTTGAAATATTTGAAATGTTTGAAATAAATAGTTGAAATGTTTAAATGTAAGGAGTTTCTACCTTTTTCATTCTTCGATGATAGGTTGATTGTTGTCGAGATTTTGATTTTAAAAATACTATAAAAATTTATGAAACATATAGAACTAAATCAATATTTATAAGGGAATTAAATAACGAGGCTATATGAAATGTCTTTTAAGTTAAATTTAAAGAAATATATTCGATCAGTTCTGCTTTTCGAATAATGAAAAATTAACTTTGTGGCGGAAAGACAGCAAATTTGGAAAAATGTAATTTTTAAGAAACTTTTAGCTCTAAAAATCTGGCAAAAAATACAAAAAGTACCAGGCCCCGAGCTAAGTTTCTTATAGGCCCTTATAAATATAGTGTAATAGTGAGGTTGCTGCATGATTAGTTTTTGTTAATTTTCTTTTTGGGTTGGAATTTTTATTGAAAAGAAAGATTTTCAGTGCTTGCTATTAGGATTTTCCTCTTCTTGGCCTAAGACTTCTCTCAAATTTCTTTGGAGCAAAATTGAACGGTTCTGGAATTCTTCAGAGAAATTCTTTTAAGGCTCATCAAAACTAGAACCTCGGTGAGTGAACTAATTTCCTAAGTTACAGTGAGAAGACAATATTAGAAGCTAGGCTGGTGATCAGTGGAGGCGTTTAATGTATGGTTTTTGAAAAATAATGATAGCAATATATCATTTCGTTTTCCGTTCTATTCCCCCATTCCATTCTGGGTTCCATTCCTCATTCCATTCCCCGTTCAATTCCTCGTTGTATTCCGCGTTCCATTCCCCTTTTGTGCAGTGCAGAATCCTTTGAGAAATAAAAACAATGGTTATATTTCTATTTTTAGAGCGCTCGGACGCATATAGGATAATGTCCAGGATAGGAAAATAAAAACAATGGTTATATTTCTATTTTTAGAGCGCTCGGACGCCAATAGGATAATGACCAGGATAGGATAATTTGGGGGCGTATAGGATAATTTCTATTACATCGAATGTATTGTTTGAGGTGTTGGTTTTGGCATAATTCAAGCATTATAAACATTTACAGCCTTTTAAAAACATGAATATAACCCTTCAATAGTGATATAACAATTCGTGTACGATTTAACATATGTTTTAACTTAAGCACTTGGCCAGTTCTTCAGAAACCAAGCGGAAGAAGAGTGTAAGGCCCCGTTCACACATATACGTGTACACACGTAAACGGCGTTTTGGGTCACCATAAAAGCATGCTTTTGAGAACGCTCTTCGAAGTGGATACTTTTGAAAACGCCGTTTATGCGTTTTATGGTAAACGCATAACTCTGTAAACGGTTAAGCGTTGTATGCGTTTACATACATAACGTATACGTTTGGACGGGGCCTAAATGCTGAAATGATTGCAATCTAATCTCATTACTCGTTGTTGTCGTGTCTCAATTGGAAAAATATTTTCTTGGTATTTTTGTAAAAATGGTAATTTTTGCCCATATAGGATAATTTCACTTGGGCGCAAATAGGATAATCTTCCGGCCCAGCGTTTGTTCTCCCGTGCCAAGATGCAAATCTTGTCTAGCCATTACCATTACGTCACTTTCAGCTTCCTTTTTCGGTCATGTTTGGTCCTCGAAAACGTTTATCAGTTTTCCCGCAATTTTTTAAAAACCCAAAACATTTGCGCTTTCAGGCGCAATTCACATTTTATTGAGCCTCGTATTGGGTTATAGTGATGTCATCAATTTGACCTGAATCTGAGCCATGTTATTTTTCGTCCACCCTCTGGCAAATTGTGATAACAGCAGTGGCGGATTCAGACTGGTGCTTGCGATGCTTGAGCATCAGTCAAAATTCTTAAGACAAAGATAATTTCTAAAGACAAATTCTATTGTAATTGATAATTTAGTCCATTCAAATTGCAAAACTTTTAT
>JAYJMH010048538.1:0-13954 GCA_036873815.1 Phacellophora camtschatica
ATCAGGTGAGACTTCAATCAGGTGAGACTTCAATCAGGTGAGACTTCAATCAGGTGAGACTTCAATCAGGTGAGACTTCAATCAGGTGAGACTAAATTAGGCGACTTTGGTCTCTAACTGTTTTAAATTCGGTTCTAATTCGTCGGAAAACAGATATGAAAAGTCTGCCGAGGGAAAATAAACCTGCAGAAAATTTAATAAGTTTTAAACTCATGATAATACTTAAAATAGCACACAATGGATTATTGGTTCACAATGGGAGGCTTTGGTTCCCGAGATTTTACTTGTTTACCGATTTTTCTGCTGGTGAAAACAGGAAGAACTTCTTTCCTGATCTTATTACTAAGATCATTGCTTTTTCACAGCCTGAGCAGAAGTTTGATCCTTAAAAGAGAGAATTATTCTTATGGAAATTTCCTTCTCCATTTTTCTTGTCTTGCTCTTGCTCAGCATGTTTGGTTACCTTTTTATCAACAAAAGTTCGAATTGTTGATTGTATTAGGGAACCACGGTATTTTAAATGCGAAAACACACTGACTAATCTATTTACTTCAACATCGAATGCTTGCCAATCTGAACCCGGATTGTACCCACCTCACGAGTTAGATTTCCTAAACCCGAGGGGAAGTCAGGTCGAGCTGATATACCCGACAAAAATGAAACATGGATTGGGGCCAACATGGGTTGAACCTGGGTTAAAAAGTGTCGTGTAAAGAGAGCTTTAATCTCTATGCCAACAAATTCTAAGTCCTGGGTTAAACGGCGTGTTTCTCATGTGCTGAATCTAATATAATTTGATTAACCGGTAGCCCGACTTTAGCATAGCAATTGAGTACAACGTCGCTCTAAATATGTCGCGCTTAATATGATACGCGCTAAATTTGAATTGAATGAACAGGCTTTTTCCTAGCAAACATCGATGGCGCATCTTTTTATGTTATATTTTCGTGGGTTTACTACACCTTCATCATCATCATGGCTCCTACAGATAAAGGAAAAATTTTGATGCTGCCAAAATAATCCTTGCAAACCGAAGATGTCGCAAAATTATGTTGCTAATATGTTTGCAAATGATAGCTTGCATGTTACCGGGTATGCTTCTTTTCTCATAAAAACAACGCAGGAACTGCCGCTCCCCCCACATGCAGGGGGATTGAAAGAAATTACGGCTGGGGGGGGGGAGTGTGGAGTACATACAACGAGGAACGCTTTGAAACAACTTTTAGGGTATATAAGAAAATTTTCATGTTTCTACTGGAAAAAACCGCCACAAACTTAAAAGGCAGTCTCTGTGCGAAGAGCCCATCTCATCAGAATTTCTTTTAGGCCAATGCCTTTATCGGCTTGGATTAGTATACACCAATTGATATGGAAAGCACCCAACCATCAGTTTCTTCATTTTGCTCTGGGAAGAAAGATACATTGCACACTGGAATCGCACAAGTAATGCAAACGTACTTTGTTTCTTTGGTACAAAGCCATTCGGGGAATTTAGTGCAAAAGCACAACAAACAATTATCTGAATGCAGTGCAGACGCACTGCGAATGAAGAGCCAGAGTACTGTGCAGAAACAGATATGTTTATTATTATTTGAGTGCAGACGCACAGCGAACAAAGAATCAAGTAACGTGAAGAAACATATTCATTTATTATATTGTATTTATATTCGCCGCAGAGAATTCATGAACAAAATTTAAAAAGCTCATTATTTTTAATATGGTCCACCAAACCGGATGAATGGAGACAATAGACTCTGGACAAGAATCGGACACTTCATTCACCGGACATTTTGATTTATATTGGCCTTTTATTTTTTAAAGATTTTCCCAATATGGATACAGGGGTGCAAAGTTGTCATGTTCTTGCGAAAATTGACCATTTGTCGATTGGTGATATTCGAGAAGAACTGGACAATAGAGGGCTCCCATCAAGAGGAAATAAGAAAATTGTATTTAAACTGTTAAAAGAATATTTATGTCAAATCAAGGATGAAGCTATATTTTCTGGAGGTAGCTCTAAAATAGACGGGTTTGAAACGACATCTGCCAATTATGAGCCAGCAGTGGCATCAATTCTTCATAGATTTGATAGGAAGAGAATAATCGTTGCTTCATTGGTAAAATCCATTGTAATGTTTGAAATAAAAGACAATGCAAAAGCAGTAACACATCGGCAACTTCGTGATACCCTTCAGAACAGGATACAAGCATTAGAAGGTTTAGGGTTTAAAGCAGAAGAAAATGGTAAATCGCTTCAATAGAATAGGAGGTTCTTCTGCATTGGCCTTGGTAGGAGATATGAGCCAATCAAGAAACGACAAATGTGCGTTTTGCAATGAACAAGGTCATGAAACTACGCAGTGCTATTCAGCAAAGAAACTGAGCACTCAAAAAATATGGGAAATTGCAAAAGAAAATAAACTTTGCTTTAATTGTTTAGAGCCATCGAATGGAGGTCATAACTCTGGAAGCTGCAGGCAAACAAGCTGTACAGTAGAAGGTTGCGGGAAAAAGCATAATCGCTTACTCCATCCAGATGGCCCAGAACACAGCAGAAATCAGCAGGTTGGAGCAGTCAGTGGGTTGTCTGTAGCATCACAACCATCAAAGCAAGTGCTTCTTCGAACAGCACCAGCAGTTTTGAAAAACGACAGCCCCCAAAATATTCTGGGTTCTCTTTGATACAGGAATTGAAAGATCTTACATTAAAAAGAACATTGCTGAATCGTTTAATTTGAGAGATCCAGTCAAAAGTATGAATATTTCTACCTTTGGAGGAGGAGTGATAAAGTCAAAGAGAATGAAAAGAGTCAAGTTTACAATATTAGGACTCCAGAGCAACATTAATGACTTGCCAATTGAACCTGAAGCATTAGCGAATGATGAAAGATGTGCTCCTTTACAAAATGTAGACATTGATCTATCGATATCGATATACCGACATCTACAAGGAATCCAACTAGCTGACACATATCAAAATGGAGAAGAAAAGATAGACATAGTCGTTGTAGCAGATTATTATTTTAGAATTGCCGAGAGTACGTTCTTCTGAATGGCCATATAACATAGCAGCAGGCAGGTTGGTCGAGAACATAGCATGTCGAGAGTCAAAGAAGACCGTAAAAACGCTTGCAACAGTCGAGGTAAAAGAAAGCATAGATCCAGAAAGACACTGTACATGGTTGAAACAAATTAGAATTAAAGACACTGTTTTTTATGCAGTTCAGCAATTTAAGGAAACGCCCTGTCAGAGAAAACAAGAACGACCATGGGTAGGTCCTTTGGCAGACGAATTACGAGAAGCAGAAATTTTCTGGTATCGCAAAGTGCAATCGGTTGCGTACGATAAAGAGCTAAAAGCTTTATGCACGGGGCAGAAAATATCGGTATCGAGCAGAATTCTAATGTTAGATCCATTTTGGAACAGCAAAGATAGAATATTAAGAGTGGTTGGAAGGCTCCACGATTCAGAGATAAAAGAAGAAGCAAGGCCCCAAATAATCCTTCCACATGGAAATGGGATCGTCGAAGAGAAAATCCTGCAAGTACACCAGCAATCAATTTGTGCCTGTCCATTAACAACTTTTGCCATCCTAAGACAAACTCCAACTGGCTGGTACTAATTGAACGACCTTAAAATGATTATAGCTGTAGTTAAGTAAAAAAAGGCCAACCTTGACAAAATTTTCATTTAAGTTTCATTAAAATGTGATGTATTTTTACTGCCAAAGAAACCCGAGTAATTTAGTTGCTTTGAAATAAGACCAACTATTATTTAACATAGTTCAGATAATTTTTTAGTCCAAAATGTTTTATATCAGCAAGGGTTTACAATTTCTTCTTCATGCGTTAGTAGGGGGTGACCCTAAAAAACTATCTCCGTTTACAAAGTTGTAGCTAGAAATCCGTGACACTAGAAATCTCATATTTTTCAGAAACAAATTACTGAACTGCAAAAAAGAAGCATTGATCCGTCAACTTTCAAGCCAATTAAAAAACCACAATTAGTTTTTCAGTCCACATTTTTTGATCAGTGACTTTTTCAAATTTTAAGCAGGCAGGTATTTTTTTTCAAACATGGACAGAAATTTCAAGACAAAGCCTATCAAATGATTTCCAATTTTGACCAAAACAACTATCCAGCCAAAATAACATCTACAGCCCTCAACAAAATCAAACAGCTTTCACAAGCTGATGCCCTTCTTTATTTTGACAAAAAGAAACAGTCGCATACCATTCACTCTTACCTGCAACCCACCCAACAACGGAATCAAGAAAATAATTTACAACAATCACCATATTCTCAACAATGACTCTAAAACAAACCAAATTTTGAAAGATCCTCCTATCAGGGCATTCAGAAGAGACAAAAACATCAGAGACACCCTTGTGTGCACCAATCTTTTATCGACTAAACCACCTGGCACATCTCCATGCAATCACCGTCATTGTCTAACCTGTAAGCACATAAACCATTATGGAATCAAGGTCTTTTGATCTTTTAATGCTATCCCTGCCACTTTAGTTTAGGGGTATGTGGTTTTAAAAGATTTAATTTTAGTGTATTTTAACTTTTGTAGTTCCCTGTAATTAATCCATGCCTATAATATTTTGTACTTCTTTTTTTTAAATTATTATTGTAAATTTTAATTTTTGTGGCATAAAAATACATACATAACCCGTCTATTACAGTTAACAACAGAAACAAATCCTTCAACTTCAAATGCAGCTTTACTTGTTCATCTTTCTCTGTCATCTATTGCATCATCTGCAACAAATGTAACATTTTATATATTGGTGAAGCATCAATACAGATCAACAACTGTTTTGGTGAGCACAATCTTCGAAATTTCCGTAACGAATTGCACCTTCAAAATGACCACCTAAATGACCCTGACAGTAATATTTCCAAAAATTTCAACTCTTTTAACCATTCAAGTGATGACATGACAATTTTAAGCCTCATATACGCACCAACTGACACTATCAAAAGAAAAACTCTAAAGAAACGTATACTCTTCAATCTCGGTACTCATTTTCTTGTTGGACTTCACAAACAATTTTCATATTTATAGCTATATTTCTACTAGGGGCGTTTGCGTATGAAATTCTGTTTCATTGCCTGTTCCTCTGTTTTCACTTGTTCCTAGAGAATTCTATTAGATGAACAAGGTTAATTGCCAATGTTTTTTGCGCAATCGCCTATTTCTTTACTTTTTTTAATTCTTTCTGCGTCACATCTACTTCCATTCTATCTATCGTATGACACATTCTATTCTATATTGTAACGATTCTTCCATTCTTTTCATTACTTGATAACTGGTCAAGCCCAAAACGTCGTATTTAATCAATATTCATGTAACTTTAAATTTCATTAATTCATATTTTATTATCAATTTTTCAAAGTTACGTACGCAAAAAGACTTTTTCGAGGTTGTAGACGACTGAATATTCTCTTTATCCCTACGTGTACCCTTCAGACATTGATTTTTTTATACTTTGGATTTTAAGCAACAGCCTTGCAACTGTGCGTAGTTATTTTTGGGTCACCTGGTATATGACCTAATTAACAAGAATTATAGTTTTTCAATAATTAATTGTGTTAAGATCGTAGAGACGTAAAAATGTTGAAATGTGGAAATGCTATCTGTCTTTCACTCTAAATAACCTGGCACTTTGTGACCTGGAAATAATAACTATCCAGTTTATTTGTGAGTTCTGAAAATAGAACTGTGATTTACACATAAATAACCCGGCACCTTGTGACACGATGTGACCTGGAAGTAGTAATTATCCAGTTTATTTGTGAGTTCTGAAAATAAAATTATGATTCACACATAAACAACCTGGCACCGTTTGTCCACATATATATTTTAAAAATCTGCCTAACAGATTGCCAGTTCCAGTCCATTGCATTTTAGTGCTGTAAAATTTGAAGATCTGATGCTCATTACAAAAAATTCCAGATGATATAAGTGATCATGGTTATGCCGGGTTATTCAGACTATCAGTATTTGTAACAGTTTCTACCAACCACATATCATTAATTTAGAAGATGACTTGGTTTAATTGAAAGAAGATACAAAGTTATAAATATAGTTACCATGATTAATCTTATCGCTTAAAGTAATATAAACATTCAGGTACAGATATAAGAAAAAGTTTCTTTGACCAGTATAACCAAGTATCTCAAATCAATGATTTTATAAAATATTAACTGTAATTACCAAAAAAAAAGAGTTCGTGTAAAATTTCACTTCTCAAAAAATTGAAACCTTATTAGAAATTAAGATAATCTTATGAATAGATTAATGTATACCATAATTTTGGAAATGAATTCATTTCATAAAATCATAATTCATAAAATTCTAATCTCTAACATTTGTTTTTTTCTTTGTAAACCGAACAATTGCTAATTAATAATAAATTTGTAACTTAAATATGATAGTGGGCATCTGGTACTCAGGGTATGTAGTCGAGGAGTATAAATGAACAAATAAAGTTTTTCAACGGAACTAACGATTATTTAAGATAATTGGGATATTTTTTTAAGTTCTACATCACCTAGCGATTTAAAGAGTTTTTCACTCACATGGTATTCAGGTAATATATGAGCTAAGTAACAAGAGTTCTAATATTCTAATAGTTGTTGAATAATTAATGGTGTTAAGGCCGAGTAGACATTCTGTAATTTATAGACTCTCCAAGCGCTATCTTGTTTTCGTTATAAACAACCTGTTGCCTTTTGGGATTCAGTGATCTGCAAATAGTAATTATTCAGTGTTTTTGTATGAACTAAAAATTGACATATTGATTCAAACATCAATAATCTGGCATCTTTTGATCTAATGTAGATGAAAATACACCTCTTTTGTAACTGAGGACCAACTGAAATCCGTTGAATTAGTGTTGAACGCGTAAAACTCTTTGAAGATTTGATGTTTTCAACCAAATTATTCAAGTTTGGTCAGTTATCTATCAAACACATGCTTCTTTTTCCTATTTACACATTTTGTATAATTACTCAACATAGTTAAATATTTAAACACAATCTTACGATTTTCATAGTTTCATAGCTTCAAAAGCCATGGTTTGGTTTAGAATATGATACGTTTTATAAATTGCATAAAAATTTAGAAAATACGATACATTGAGAGTTTTATCAATTAAAGAAATACATAAATGTTAGGAAATATTTTAAATATGGAAATACCATCTTGTTGCCATTGTAAATGACCTAACACCTTCTACCAGGTGTGCCAAAAACGCGGAACACCTTTGTCAAGCTACCAAAAATCGCGTACAGCACGGATTACAGTGATTAAAGTTTCTTCACGTGGAAAAGACTAAACTAGTTATAAACAACTTCTTTTTCCGTTATATAATTATTAAAAAGAAGGAAATAGCTACTTTTGGGCCATACATTTCTGCAAACTAATTTCCTCTTTAATTTCATTAGCGTTTCATAATAAATTTACATTTTTCTTTTTAAACTTTATCTTTATCAGAAATGTTTGGTTTTCTTAATTTTTTATGCAAATATCAATATTCTTCAATTTAAAAAGTAAACCAGTTGGTAGAAATACGACTGCAAAAAATCTACACCAGCTCAATCTAACCCTAAAATAAGAGAAATCTTCTGTATTGTGTAGCATTGGGAGTTAATCAATTGAGGATTATTGATTTCTCTGCTTCTGAAATACATTGAAGTGTTCAGAAAAATATTCGAGTCCAAAATTTCATTTGGAACAAAGCTGTAACGAAAATAGTTTCCTTTGATGAACATGGGAGAGAAAAGTTTCTTTATATATCGCATTTATCTTGCAAACTTAAAGTCTATGGCTTTGCTCTAAAATGAAAAAGCTCACTGGAATCTGATCGTGAACGCTTGGTTTAGTTTAAAGGCAGGACGCTTGAAAGTTTCCCTCGTTTTTATGGCAAATTTTCGCCAGGTGCTGTCATATAACACCTAATCAAAAAAGGTTGGAACAAATGAAATTTTTGCAACAGGTTGGAACAAATCAAATTAGTATTTGACTTATTTTCCAAGAGCCAGTTTTTATCTAGCTGATGTTGAGAGTTTTATTCTACCCTGGATTTCCGGGACGTTCTTACCACGAAGCCGGGATGAAATTTCCCTGGAATTTTCAAATGTAAACAAAAACACCCGAGATATCTCACCCCACAAGCATGCATTTGACAACACTGCGCGGGTGGGGAATTTAATTCAAACAAACTCATAACTCAATAAGTTGTCCAGAATTTATATCATCCCAATCGCATCTAAACACGGGATGAAAACATCTCGGTAACATCTCAATTCATGCATGCAGGCCCAAAATACAGCATAATTTCAATTGCGATTCGAAACAATTTGAGAACTAGACCATAATAGTTGTCATTAATGTTTTAATTACAGATATAAATTCAAAGCTAAGATGAACAAACTATTGCACTTAGTGTGTCTCCTGCTGGTCATCTTTACTTCTACAAATGCTGTCAACAATGTAAAATTACTCGAGTTTGCTGGCGGAAAGCTGGGAAGGTTTAATGCAGGCCTTGGTATTTACTCGCGGTCAAAGATTGTGAGCTGCGTATCCCGCTCCCTGCGTGGTGAAGATAGTGCTGCAGTTCGCGAAAGTTTGCAACAGGCAATTGTGACTTTAGCGGTTCTCGATGTAGGAGGAGGTGTACTTTCTCCCATTGCCTCCGAAATCATTGATGTGGTTACCACAGATTCAGTATTTACGAACACAAGAAAAGCATGGAAAAGTTATGGAACTCCACTTTTAAACGGAGGAGAAGAGCTGGCCGACCTTACGGAAAACCAGATAAAGACAATGCTGAAAGATAGAAAGAAACAGATATTGGCGGTGTTTAATGAGGAAATCAGAAATCTTCCAGAAAACCATAATGCATTAAAGTACATCAAGAAAGCAAAGAGAATGCTAAAGGTAAAAACTTTTGGAAAAGTTTTAGGCCCATTTTTTGATCTCGTTAGCGTCGGTGTTAACTCACGGGCATTGGGCTTTGCAATACGTGATTGCATAGCAGGGTCATGCAATTATGGATCAATTGCTTCAGCTTCTTTAAGCATTGCTTCAGGATTAGTCGGTATCGTGACATTTGCTCTTTTAATGAAGGCGGGTGCCGCAGCAGCCGCTGTAATAGGCCCAGTTGGAGCAATAGCAGGAGCAGTATTGGCTATTGCTGCCACGCTAATTGAAATATTTTACACTCCACCAGAAGACCAAGCAGCTATTGAATCAAGACAAAAAGAAACATTGATGAAAGAGCTAGATGTATATTCCAGAGCTCAGCTCTACAATGCCAACAAAATCTTTGCAGAAACCAATACAGAAAGGAACGACTTGTATGTTGTAAATCAAGGACATTTGCCAAAGTTTTTTAGCTACAGTCCACGTTTGGTAGTTAAGTTCGGACTCGATCCTAAACTTCGGCCACGAAGCATTAGGGCATGAAAGCATCCCTGCTCGTCACCAATTTGGGGTCACGGAAGTGCCTCTACTGGGGGGTGGGTGCCAAATGCTTGCCAATATCTAGTAGATGGAAAGGAAGTTTTTTCAACTTCATTGCCTAAATCAAGGCTGGGACACAGTTTCTACGGATATACAAAAAATTCACGATTGAGTGAAAAATGGCATTCACAAACAACGGATGCATCCCCATATAAAGGTTCAATTGTTCTTGTTCCAACGGACAAGGCACAGCCAGGATTTCTATCAAGTCATGGAGTTAGCAATGCAAAAATAAGAGCAATGCACATTGATACAGGAAGTAAGTGTGGTAGTGGGAATGTCTGCGACGATTTGGTTGCCCTTGGGGACATGCCAAGTCTAGATACATACGAAAGAATAACAGTCCGAACAGGTGCTGGAAACGACGCTCTTAACATTGATGGCTTATTAGGTTCATTGAACAGAGCAACACATTCTCTTGATGCAGACCTCGGAAGACAAGGACACAACACGCTATCTTTCGAAGGAATGGCAAACGGTTCTCCAATAAAAGGAATTGATTTTAAAGGATCTAACGGTGTTTTGCATTTTCGGCGTTCGGAAACTGATCAGCAATTAATGCAGCAGGTTGGAAAAGTTTTAAATGTAGAAATATTAGGAGCTTCTCCTTTCGACGATTACATCAAAATGTTCGCAAATAGACAAGGGCAGAGAGGGTTTGGATTTACTGTCATAAAATCGAAAGGGCTGGGCACTTACGAGATAGACCTTTCAGATCTTAGGCGAGAAACAGTGGTCAGAAACTTCAAGATAATTGATAACAGTAAAAACAAAAACACAGGTTGTAATGGACATACACCAATTTTAAAAATTACAAGATTTGGAATGGATGCAGTGGCCAATGATGTTTTATATCAAGGAGACATAATAAAGATTCATGGTAAACGATCCAGTAGCCAAGCTCCAAGACGTCAAAGAGCAGGTGGATCGAGAGGTCCACACAAAAATAAAAAACAAGGGCAAGAAACATGCAGTGGCGAGCCAGGAAATTCTCATCCGGAAGGAGGAAAAAATGGAAAAGTTTTAATGGCAACTGTTGCCATTTATAGCAAGTGTCCTGTGCAAATAAATACCTTAAATGTGCAAGGAAACTGCATGATGAAACCACGTACTTTGCGGGATTTGGATGTTAGGTTCTTTAAGGGGACAAAAAGAGAAATTGATTTCAGCGATGCCGAATACTCTGGAAGTAGTGATAATGATTTTTTTGTTTTGAAATGCCCTTCAAGTTCAGTGACACATCAAACATTGATTGATCTCAAAGGAGGCTCGTCTGATTTTGTGATGATTGACAGCGAACTGTTTTTTGGGCCTTGTAGATTTGATAAAGGTTCCTCTCCAAAATTGGTAAAGGTACCAAATCAACTGACAAATGACTGGGTGATGCAATTATTCAACGCACCAAGCGATAAGTTTGATGGACCAGGACGGGCACCGGTGTTGAGAGATGTGGACTACATTGTCAATGAGTTAGGAGATATTGTGGTGGATCTCCAAAACACTGAAGACACAGAGATAAATCTGTACGAAGCTTACACAACGGTAACACTGCAAAATGCTGTTAAGATTGTTGAACAGGACAGAACCATAGAGATAAAAGACAATTTGCTAAAATGTTTGAAAGAAAAATCTGAAATGACAGACGAAGAAAAAGAGGAGTGTGATACAGACTGAACCATCTAAATTAAAACTCATCCATGCTAGTATAATTTTCTAAATAGTAGATCAATTTTCAATTAATGATTATCACTGTCTGGCAAAACTTTAAAATCCAATGACTAACAGCATTCTACATAACATTAGGGCACTCTTCTAAAATCTTTAGTTAAAATCTTTAGTTTTTGTGTGATCGCAGGCTTGATAGTTAAAGTAGCAAGGACAGATTTTGTAACAATAGTGAAATTGACAAGCTAATTTCAAAGCGAATAGCCAACAAAAACAAAGGGAATTCCCTCAGGCAAAAAATCAAAACAAACCAAGATATGTTATGATTTTCTGCTTGAGAGAATTCGCTTTGTATTAAATGGGTAATGGCTTTGAAATTGGTGTGTCAATTTCACTATTGTTACAAAATCCTCTCTTGTTGTTTAATGTGATGTTTAATGTGTGATGTTTAATGTGTGATGTTTAATGTGTGATGTTTAATGTGTGTTGTTTAATGTGTGATGGCAAGCCTAGACTCGCTCCAAGTCTATTTCGTTTCGTTAATCAGTAAGAAATATGTCACTGCGGAGGAAAGTACCCTGCCGAGCAAACCTGATAAATATCGCAACAACGATTTTAAAGAGCAACGCAGCTAATACCACTTCTAAAATGAAAAAGAAGAAAGTGAGGACGACCTTGATTGGACATTTACGTCGTCTGGAAGAAACCGAGAATTAACCAACGCAGATCTTTTAAAACTGGCAGACCTCGAAGTCCGAAAGTTAGTTCCTGCAAAAGTTAAAGGAAAATAGGAAAATAGGTAATAAGGACGAACCTAATAAGCTGAAATAAGGACGAACAACAAATACAAAACACTGATCTGCAAAATCTTCAAAAATGTTTTATTATTCAAAAACTGGAAAATTAATTAAACAACTGAAAATATTAAAATACAACATTTACTCATTTTATAAGTGCTCATTTTATAAAGTCGTTTCGTCTTAAATTTATTATTCAATTCAAAGAACACTTTAAGTGATGCCATTCAAATGAGCGTCAAGCGTTTTTTACCTTGAAACAAAATAATTCCTAGCGTTCCGTTTCCATACAAATGATGTGATAATTATTTATAAACGGACACTTTAAAGAACAAAAGCAAAATTCAATGAAAACCAGATCAGAAAATAAGCGTTTGCTTCCGTTCATTAACAAGTCAGCAGACTGGCTATTAAGCGTTCCACGGAACGACCAAGAGAGATCGCTTAGGCTAAAGAATGTTCGCTTATGCTCTTAAAAACATTGCTTCAGATCTACAATTTCGTAAGCGTTTGTTAAGCAAAGGATGGACACGATCCCAAAGTTAGCTTTCAACATTGCTACTTGTAAATTATTAGACGTATCAAGGAAAATGCAGTTATTACCAGGAACTATCAAACATGCTACTTTTATGGGATAACCAGTATATATAATCTCGCAAAGGCAATGCTCAAGAAATGAAAGCAATATAAAGTTGTATATAATATAAAATCAAAGTCTAGTTAAATATGTAACATTGAAATAACTATAGTAAAACTTCAATTATTTCTCAAATAAGTTTATGCAACAAAAGAAATGTTACAAATGCAACAAAATAAATATTTACAGAAAAAGAAAGTAAGTATAACAAAAAATGACAATCAGCTGTAGTAGTTATCGAAGGTTTTTAAAGCACGCAAGAAAATTAAAAAACTGAAGTTCAAAAACATCATTTATCATGCCGATATTAATGACATTAGCAATCCTCTCACAAGAAAAATATTTTATACTTGTGGTGCAATTAAATGTAGTAGCCAACGCAACTTTTAATTGTTCTTAGAAGAAAGATAGAGAAATACTGAGTAGAGGAAGAAAATGTACCCAAAGTCTTCCGAGGCGCTGTTGGCAAGCAGTGTGAATAATTCACAATTTACTGTAAAATCTTAACGATGCTTTCTGATCAAATGTAAATCGTCAATGGTCGGTTTGTGTTCATTTCAAAATACCAAAACTCAATTTACTGAATCATCATGTAAAAAGAGAGTAATTGTAGAGTTCATTTCACAGTTCAGTAGATCACCCAAATGATTGCTATGATAAATTCTGTCATTGTCGTTGTGATGGAGCGTTTTCCAAATGCCAACACTAAATAACGGTATTACGTAGTAACTTCGCAATAATAAATGATATTAAATAACAGGTTTGCCTCATTTGCATGTTTTATATAACCCTCAGTTGAATGATTTGGTTAGCTGGCAATTATCAAAAACATTAATCAAAGGATGTCGTCAATCTTCCTGGCTTTCTTCATCCATTTCGTCAGCAACAATTTGTTTGTATTGCGATTTCCATTGTTGAATGTCAACACCGTACATCTGCAAGCAAAGTTTTAAAATTTAGCTGTCAGCCAAAACAATAGCAAAAAATAAACATAAAACATTTATCCGACAAGAAAAATGAGTGAAAAAATGAATGAAAGTAATACAAGGTGATTAAAACAAATTAGTTCGCTTTTCAGGGATGCAGCTCGAAATCCGCAAGACTTCAAAACGCTGTCTGAAAGGCAAACTTATAGTTTGAGATATCACCCAGTCTTCTGAACCATGACTACTTATCCAAAACTAAAATTAGTTTTGAGAACAGTTAAAAAAACCATAAAATAGTGACAAATAACAAATTCAATGCAATGCAATGCAATGCAATGCAATGCAATGCAATGCAATGCAATGCAATGCAATGCAATGCAATGCAATGCA
>JAYJMH010048549.1:0-13953 GCA_036873815.1 Phacellophora camtschatica
GAAAATGATGTTAAGATGACATCGAAACGTCGCTCATTATTATCATTAATATTTATAATTAAATGTTACAAACATAACATTTTTATTCGATTCCAAATATTATAATCAATATTTTCACAGTATTGAATGATTGATGTTTAATGTTGACATTTTTTTTCTTCATATTTTATAGTTGCTTGCAGTTGTTGTGAATCTTGATGGGAAAAATACGGGCAGTTGTCTTTTTTATACATTTGGTTCTGAATCAAGTTTTACAGCAGAGATACCAATGGTTTCTAATGCAGGTTCGTGCTGGAATGTTTTTTCATTAATCATAGCAATTATTCTCCTGTTGTTTTGATATCATTTAATCACTGCCAATAGTCTTTTTCTCAAACTCGTTATATTGTGTTAGGATGTGATAGAAGTCGTTATGTTGTATTGTGTTAGGACTGGCCTCGTTTTGAACATTGATGGAACTCCCATAAATTAAAAAACGTTCAAACTTGGTTGTCCTTTGGGAGAGAAAAGTGCAAGATTAACCATTTGCAGTGGAAATACTGGAATAGCCTAGAGACGCAGGTTCTATTTCCGTAAAGGCCCATAAATATTTTTTTGAATTTCATCAAATTAACATTGGTGTAATCTAAAAAAAATTGGAATGTGTTTCAGTTTAAAGATAAACTCCGTTTTTCTTTCATGTATTTCAACACAATATATCATCAGATTAAATGACAACAACAACAGCAGCAACAGCAACAACGTTGGATGATACCACACAATGAAACATTGCTCCCACACGCAACAATAAATATTTCCCTAGAACATTTAAAAAAAATTATTTTTTATTGCAGAATGGTGCAGTGACGATAATGATATCATTCTTGCAACTTTTAACGAATTTGGTGTAACTGATGAAATTAAAAGATACAATTTTGAAACTACAAACACTGATTCCTTGTTCAAGGAAAAGGACGCAAGGTCGGTCAATAATAATTTTGTAGACTGTATATTGTAATCATTCCCGTACAGTAAACCGTGACAATAATTGCGCCTATGAGCCCTATGGATATATGGCGCAATTTATATGGCGCAATATAATTTATTGAAGCTCTTTCTCAGTGGCAAATCAAATCCGTTACCTTTTTGGGACACCCGGTACTTAAATTAAAGATGGCAGTAAATGTCAATTTTGATTAATGTTTAATTAATTTTACTTTGTGTTCTTTTCTTTATTCTATTTTAGGTTCAGAATTGATTTGATGAAATCTCGAGACAATCAATATATAATTTTGCATTCTAATTCAAAAATATGCTCAGAGGTATTGAAATCATTTTGTTACTATAATCATATACCGGGTGACCCAAGAAGCTAAGCTCCGTTTGCTGAACTGCAGCTTGAAATCCGCGAGGAAACTAATTATACTCAAACCGACGCGACATCCGAAGGGAAAACTTAGAGTTTGAGATATCTGCGATCACGTTTACCTAATTCGTGAGCTTCAAATTAAATGTAATGGGGAGCCATTCATTTACAGTCCAAGTTTTGGCAGTGAAACAACCTGCTTGCTTCTTTATCGACTTGAGAGTTTAATCAATGAATCTTTTGATTTTTCAGAACTCCTAAGTCACCATTATTGCAGGCACGTTGTTTTGATGGCAAAACATGGGCTGGAAATGAATTATGTTTGTTCAGATTAACTTGAAAGCTCGCGAATTAAGGGGATTTTAATTGCAAGTTTTGAACAGGTTAAAGTGGCCGCAAATATTTAAATGATTCTAAAATTTTAAGTTGGCCCTTAGGATGCCATTTTCGTGCACGATTTGAAATTTGTAGTCTCACGAATTTTGAGCTACTTTCTTGTAAACTGAGATGGTTTTTTGAGTCACTCTGCAGATAAGTAATTATTGGATGTTTCAATTAAAAATATGAGTTCTTTTCTGTATTTTGTTGAGAATTTATTTTATTGTGGCAAAATACAATTATTTTTAAGTCAAGGTTTTCTTATATCTTGTTTGGTATTTTGTTTATTGTTCATGTTCTTTCTTTAAAAGAATATTATTTTGAAGTTTGGCAATGTATCCAAATGATCACATCGTGCAATTGAAAACTGTTGTCGTATGAAAACATGAATAACACATTTTTGTTTTGTATTATTGCATAAACCTTTTCTTTTTACATCCAGGTTCATGTTTTAAATGCAAACAATGTATCTGAAAATTTCAAAATGATAGTCAAAAGAGAAGCAGGTATTGAATGCTACGTTGACCATTGGAAAGGTTATTTTTATGCTTTGAGAAATTGCAAAAAAACTGGTGAATATGTTGTAAGTGACAATTATATTTTCCTCTTTATATGTATGGTTTTAGAATTTTGTTTATTTGTTATTTGTGTTGTTGCTTTCGACTATTTTACTTTCTTATTATAATAAATTTTATATAACGAAATGTTTATGTTAATTTTCAGATCTCTAGATTGCCTTCTCACAACACTACAAATGATTGGGAAGACATTTATTGTACAAAGGATTCGGTAATTCAAATATATTATTATTGATAAAACAGTGTGTGTACATAGGTTCAACCCGAGGTGGAGAGGATGTAGTTATTTAACCCTAGGGAACTGCGGTGCATGTGAGGGAAGAAGTGCGGAACTGCGGAACTGTGGTGCATTTTACATGTGAGGGAAGAGATACGAAAAATCCCCAAAAGAAGCAAGGAGCAAGAATCACTTTCAACTGCGAGAACATAAAATATTTCGGTTAAAAGATTTCCGAGGAGCAGCAAATGCTTTAAATGCAAGGCAGAAGGGTGGCCTAAATGTCATACCCCACCAAACATTTGTACATAATGTTTGCTTAAACCTATTCTCTTTAATTGGTGTCTTTAACTTTAACATGTTTTAGAAATTTCTTGATATTGTTTTTGTCTGTTAATATAATATCCATAATTGTTTCATTACTTTATTTTTGTTGTTTATTTTTTGTTGTTTATTTTTTATTTGCCGTGATTGTTACTAACATGAGCTTTTTGATATTATTATTAACAAAAAATTTGTATTGAACATTAGTTTATATGTTCATGGGTTTTGGATTGTGAATTACTCCTCAAAACATCATGTAGTTATTTGTGCAAAATAACAGTTCACATTAAATGTCATCGACCTCGTTACGTTCATTTCTGAACAGACAAACTAAATACCGTTTATTGTCTACCCGGTGTCCCAAAAAATTGTAACACGTATGACAGAGTATGACAACAAAGATACTGATTTAATACATCTGATATTATAAAAGTAACAATATTGAACAAATAACTTACAATTTGGTATTTTACTCTTCAAAATTGATGCTTTAGGTAATAAGATATTAATCTTCTAATTCCAGATGTACACTCACGGTGAAACTAACCTTTAACCGAGAATGTCCCAAGCAACGCTTGGAAAACACTTGAATTCGCTTTCAGTAACACAAATATTGCTAAATTTATTTTTAAAATTAATTTCATTCTGTTCAAATCTGAGAATAAATACGAGGTCTTCTAATTGAACTTTTACTGGAAGTTGCCGCCCAGGCCGTTTAGATTGATACTCTGGTCTCGAGATGATATAAAATTAAGGTTTCAAGAAAAATATCTCAGCATTTCTCCTGGCCGGGATTTCTTATAAAATATCATTTCTTAGCAAATTATAAATTAACTATTGAGGATAACTGTTTGCATAATATTTAATACAAAATGCCAATATCTTGAATGATATGACATGTAATAGTAGAATATAGAAAATTGTTGTTGTTACTTTCTTTTTGGGACATCTAGCATCGGTCATTTCTCTTGCAGCATGTCATCTTGGATATAGAGATTTTCTCCGATAATTTATTAGTGTATGAATTGAATAAGCTTATTCCTCAACTGACAATAATTCCATTTGACGTCACCAAGCCGAAGAAAACCATAAAAGTAAGATTATTATTATAAAAGTAAGATTATTAAGAAATTATTTTAAAATGTCCCATTTTAGCCCGGACAACAAAATACTAAACTTATCGAGCGTAGCCCTTAAATGATTTATGACATGTTGATATAATGGCACGTTGAGATTTAAACAAATTAAAATGTTAATATTTTATTATTTGAATCAAGAAGTTTGACGTATGCTTTCAAATATTTTTTATCTTCAATTTCAGTTTTTTTTGTTACTTTAGTTGATTTCTTGTTGATTTTAATTCCCTTCTTCTTAGGTATCCTTTCTACCTAGCATTATAGAATCATTTTCAAATCAGGTATCAGAATGTCTCCAGTCAATCTATATTTAACACTTTATATTTTTGTCATGTCTGAAATTGAAATTTCAGGATTTTTTGAAAGTTTATCTCAGTAAATATTGTATGATCTTAATGATCTATTGTCAAAAATAGCATAATCAATAAAATTTGAAAGTAAATTGATTTGTGCGTGATTAAAAGTTTGTAATATTTGCATTGGAGCATAAATACAAAATAGTGTTGAATAAATGCAGATTAGATGTGAGAAAGAACTTTTGTTCTCAGCGAATTATACATTAGCTAACATCGTCGAAGCAAAAGACGTGAAAACGTTCGAAAAACTCTTTGACCGACTACATGGGGATTCAAAATTCGAATTCAAACTAAACTAGATTAGTAGTCATAGACAATCAGGGTTTTATAGGCCTTGGCCTTCCAGCCCCTTAACCAACATTTGTTATTATTATTATTATATTATCTATGATTGAAGATGCAATATTTTCATTTATATATGTTTAGGACCCTTACACAGACATTGCAAGATTTTCCCTCACATCACCAATTCAACCTTATACAGTTTATGAATTGGACATGAAAATAAATTATACGGTTAGTTTGCAATAATTTTTCAGAACTGTTTCATCGTTGTCTTTATATTTAATTTTTCAATTTTTCTGCTGTCAACTGATTTTAGCTGTTATGAACTTTTTTTTACACATTATGAATACAACAATAATAATCATTAAATGTTGTAGTGATATAATATTTATATATTGTGATTGTTGTGTTCTAGAAAAATGTTTCCAAATTCGGTCACTGGGATTCAACAAAATTTAAACATCACCTTCTCGAAGCTATAAGTGAGGTATGACAACATATAACACGTTTTACATGCTCAAAGGGATATTCCTAACTAATATTATGCTATTTGATGTAATTGCACTGATATGGTTGCGCTATCTTGAACTCCCGGTTATCTCAAAGTGTTTTGTGTATCCCTTGACAGCTTTAATTTAACACCATCGTTGATTTAGCTTTGGTTATCTCGAATATTGGCTACCATCTCGAACAAATTTTCATTCCCCTTGAGAGTTTGGCGAATAGCGGGTAGTCAGTTGTGTGTGCATGTGATGTGCATGTGATTGGTTTTAATTCACCAAGTTTTCAGATTATATCAATAAAAATATTATTTGCATGCTACTTACGTTAAGACTAAGCAATATACATTTACTACATAGACTAAGCAATATACATATACCTTCTGTATATGTGTATATACTCTATAGGCATATCATTTCCTTATCTTATAAGAAATATGTTTGATCTGATCTTGTGGCTTCCATTTTGTTTCATTCTCACAATGAATTATATATATGTATATATATTCATATGCGATCAATAGTATAAAATTTAATATAAACTATTGTTTGCAGGATGGCACATCGATTCCAGTAAGTTTATTTTTTGAGAAGGAAATAAAAAATTTGAGCAATGCCCCGATGCTGACAACAGCTTACGGTAAGTGTATCATTTTAAAATAAATGTTATCAAAGAAATCTAAAAGTATACACATTAAATATCCATTAAAGGGTCTGTCGTTATGTTAAAATTTATTTTCGTTTTAAGGCTCTTACGGTGAATTAGCAAATTTGAGGTTTTCAGAGGAAAATGCATTTCTTTTGAACGATGGATGGATCCTCGCATTTCCTCATGTCAGGTAAATTTTTATACATATTTTGAAAATAAAAAATAATTTATAAAAGGTTGAAAAATACTTCTTTTTGTCAGATTGTTTTGCTTTATATTTGGTTCATTTAAAAGTGTCCTTTGATGAACGTTTATTTTAAGATGAAAATTTTCATTCATTACGCAAAGCAAAAAGGTTTTTTCAAATGATTGTAGTTTGTTTTATAGTAACTTCAATAGCCTGGAGCAGCAATAAAAATTCAAGCTTTTTAAAATTATTTTAATTTATCATTTCATGCTTGACCGGACTTACAACTCACTTACTCTGTGCATTTCCAATGAATTATAATAATTAATTATCGTTAATTTAGAGGTGGAGGAGAATTTGGTAGAAAATGGTATAAATCTGCAACAAAACTTGGAAAGAAGCGAACTTTTGAGGTTAGAAATGGACACCTTGACTTGTAATGCCTTGTTGTGGAATTTAATTTATTAATAACGATCTAATGACTGTACAACGTCAAAGGCTGCAGAATGACATTTGAATTAAAGCAGAAGTCAATACCAATTTTATTTCTGCAATCATGAAACAATAAATTGTTCACCTATTAATGATTTAATCACAGGACCTTGAAGCAAGTTTACTGCAGCTACACAAATCTGGATTTTCAAACCCAAGCAAAACTGCTGTTCTTGGCATGAGCGCTGGGGGACTTGCTGCAGCTTTTCTTTGTAATAAAGCACCAACATTGCTAAAAGCTGCCATTCTTAAGGTTTTTTTGTTCTTTTTTGAGAACTTTCTTTTTCTTATAATTATATTTCATTTTTTTCCATGCAATTGTTCAATGGAAGTTGAATTCATGTGACTTCGTTTTGGTAGGGGTATGAAAGTCAATTTTTTTACCCATTCATAGGTAATTAAGTTTTTTTTAAACCCATCCATAGGTAATAAAAATAGGCTAAATTGTCAGCAGTTAAGTGGAATTTCAAATAATGAATCCATTCTCAGGTAAATTTATTAGAAACACACCCATTCTCAGGTTAATTTATTGAAAAACACCCATTCTTGTTAAATGTTCTCAAAAAACATACCCATTCTTAGGTAAAATGAAGGAAAAAAGGCATCCATTCCGGTCGCACATCCTCATTACCGAAATTTTTAAGAGTGCCCCCCCCCCCAGGCTGGGTCACTAAGGCGTGGGTGTGGCAAAGGCATTTGATTATTAAATCAATTTTTTCACATGATTTAATACATTACTTGTATTCATGGCCTCATGTCCTAACTGTTTTTGTAAAATGTAACTTAATTCATTTGAAGGTACCTTTTGTAGACATACTCACAGCAACAATGAATGAAAATGATGATGCAATTTTTGAAAATGATGAATGGGGAAATCCAAGGTAAAGGGTTTCAAAGCAATTTTTTTGTAGATTTCTTGTTAACAAAATGTTTTTGGCACTGAATAAATTAAATACAAATATTTGTAATTTCCATATGTTTTATCAGTTGCTAAATTTCATAACTTTATTTTTGTACTGCTCATTTTTTAAAGGGACAGCAAAGATGACTTTCTTAACATCAGTTCTTATTGTCCAGTGGAAAATTTGCAGTTTCACAAGGTGAGAAAAGATTTCACAAAAAATATTTAATAATTTTGCTTTAACAAATTCTTCTTGCAATATAAATTCTTGTTGCTTCTTTGCATGTAGCAGTTCCCCTGTGGTTGTGAAATGGAATTATCTTTTTAGTTGGCAATGGCCACACAGGAATGTAAAGAAAAAAGGGACACTAATTAATGTACATAACAAAATTCATTCTATTTCATCTAGATAATCACTAAAATAGAAAAAATATCCTAATAAAATTTACAGTAGCTAGTAATAGGTTGTTTTCAAAACAACAGTCTTTCTCTTTCTCTAATCGAAAAGGTTAGCTTTTTACTACTTAAATATAAAATATACTATCATATTTTTAAAAAAGTGAAAAATGTTTGTTCGTAAGAGTCATCTCATCCACAAATCGTGTCATTTCACTGTTTATTCTCGGATGCTTGTCAACACGCGTCCATGGCAAAGACTGAGAAGAAGATTGAGAGACAGATCCCCTGCCATTTTCTTGTATCCACCATCCGTGATCCTGAGATGCCGTGACAGGCTTTCTGTAAATTTCATTTGGGGCTAGATTTGGTCTCTGATGTTTTGTTAATCTCTGTGTGAATATTACATGTGATCCATGTGCCTCAGAATTTCCGCACTGTCCACTTCTTGTTGGTGATGATGATGATGCCTGTTGATGTCGTGCAGCAGAAGAAGAAGAAAATGGGCCTAACCCGTTTGAACCAATGTTCCTATTTATTGTATCACTATTTTGTTCTTTTTCTGGTCGTTTCAGAGAATGGTTAATTGGCTTTTGAACTCCAAGTTGCGTTAAGTTAAAGAATGCCATAGCTGCTAAATATCTTTTATAATTGCCGCTACTTGCATATGATTGATATCAATTATCAACTAAAATAAAAATTACGAGCTTTGTATTGTATTTACAGTGGCTGCGTTACCTTGGCAACAGTATTTCCAAAAGGGGGTTTAACTGTAAACGAGGCTCTTGTCACTGCCTCACAAATAGACTCACTACGTTAGTTCCCTGTACTTTCGCTCTTGGGCGGAGGAGCGAACTAACGACTTTTGTAGTGAGTCTACTTCACAAATTTTAAGGTTTTTATAATTTTTATACAAAAAAAATTAACACCGTATTAAATTAAATTTTAATTTATTTAAATTTCAAAGCGATTCCCATCTGTTTATCTGAAGAGTCATCTTGACGACAAAATAGTTCCCGCATGGATGCCACTAAAATGGACATGGAAATGGCGGTACCTTGAAGAACTGAATAAATTTAATTTTCAACAACAAAACATTGTGGTTTGTAGAATTTATGAAACTGGTGGCCATTTCGGCACTGTCAGGCAAAATTTACAAAAACAGGTATCTATTTTTACAATTTTTGCGAAAACTCTTATGAGGAACTCAATAGATTTCAGGGTTAGAATCATAATAAAACAGCAAGCGACAAGAAACTTTGAGAATTTTTTATGAACAAATTACCCCGCATCATAGAAGTTTTTTTTTAATATAAGGAACCTTAAAGGAGTTCCTTTTTTGCTGAGGCTGGAGTTCCTTTTTTGTAAATGAGGCTCAAGTTAGTTTTGTAAAGTGTCGAAGTGTTAAGAGGCAATGACCATTTTCAGTGCAACACCCATCTTGTTGGCGATATCCCGGCTTTTCAAACAACGGTTGTCTTGTCGGCAAACATTCTCCCATAAAAAATTTCTAGGAATGGTCCTTCCCACAGCTTTTACAGCAACCGTGAGAAAATTGAATCATATTTATTGGCTCTTCTGAAAATGTAAACCAATTTGCTGATTAGTAAAAACATTTTTCCCCTTGCTGGTATTGAATGCTTGTAACTGTTCCGAGATATAAAACATTAATAATATTGTATTAATTTTATTAAATGAAGGTTCTTATTTTTTATTTTATTTTCAGAATCAAATTTAGGAGTTTAAACATTGTTAATTTTCCATTTTAGACCAGTGAATTGATTGCTTTCCTTTACACCGCTTTGAATTTGAAAATGTGACATCACAAGTGACACGAAGTACTACCTACGTAATGAGAAAAAAGACTTAGCTTGTATATAAATTGAGGTACAAATTGTAAACTATATAAAAATTAAAATTACATGTGAGATTATAAATTAAATATCGAACTTTTTATTATTAAGTTAAAATTAAATCTAATTGCTTACGAGATCCTTTTTTGCGAATGCGAGGCCGCGGATAATGAAAAGGTGTATTTACTGTTTATTTGGTTTTGTAAGAAGTTTTTTGAAGAATTCAATTTTCTCTGTATTTGAGAGCAAAAATATTTGGCTACTTTGTAGACCTATTTTTTTAAGTATCTATTTCTCATATTTCTTTGTGTTATTCTCATAATCAAATATGAAATGCATTTTGTCATCTTTTGGTTTAGGATCTGTTGTAATCACAAGTCCTCACTCATGCTGCTCAACTCTATTTGTTTAAATCTAATACCGTCCAATTTCAATTTGCAATTTTTAGTTCACGAACACTTTATAAGTAATCTGATAATTGCTTTTCTGTTTCTGTGTGTTCTTGATTCCAATGATTCTATAAGGTCCCAGTATATACGCGTTAAATAAGGGTTAAATACGAATCTTGAAGAGGTTGGTTTTTAATTTGTCTATAAAATTTCAGCTTTTCCATAATATTAAACTGTTCTAATCAATTAAATTGCTTTGACTTTTTGTCTGGGTTAGGCGTGGGTATTAAGAAAAGAAAGAAAAAGGGGTGAGTTTGGTAAAGGGAACATAGAACATACTGCATGACTGCATAACTAACTGCATGAGAACTTAGTCTATTGAAAACGAGGCTCGTTGCTTTGTGGACTTCTGTCAAAATACAAAATAATAAAGAAATGGCGGCAGACGGTGTTGGCAACATAAATTTGAGTGAAAGCAACAAAAGCTTTTCTAGTGGTGAGATCTTGATTTTTTTTATTCAAAAACTTAAAACAAATGCACTTACTTTTATATAATACTTAGTTTTCTAAATTTAAATAGTGCATTTTGGAAAGCATTATTTTAGCTTTAAAAAGCGATCCGTCGTGTCATGCACCAATCTGCAGAGTATGGCACTTTTCGACGAGATCTCGGGTGTGCATGAGCACTATTCTTTTGTTTAGGTCTATTGTTTTCCTATTGTCCTTTTGAAATTCTTGGGTGTACAAGTGCCATACTTTGCAAACGGAGTCATCCACATCCAGCCGACTGACTAAATTGATCAGATGTGAGCTGCAAGTGAAACTAATATAATATTAGACAATATGCCTATTGATTTTTCCTGTTCGAAACTCTAGTTGTAGTTGTGAGCTGCGAATTTTACCTCAGGTCACGTAGAGTCCAATCTGCAGAGTATGACACTTTTCGACGAGATTCGGGTGTGCACAAAGAATTTTCTTTTGTTCTCTATTATCTAATTTGAATACCCTATTGTTTTTCTCCGGTGTGCAAGAGCCATACTATGCAGACAGGAGTGGAGTGAATGTAAGTTTTCCAACATCAGTGTCTGTGACGTTTTCGATAGCAAAATTAGTATGTTTTGCTGCCCTTTATTAAGTGAGGGGCCTTCCTTTTTTGGCAATTTCTTTTTTATATTTTTAGGCCACACAGAGGGGGAGGGGACAGTTAAGCCACAAAATAATTGAATAAGGAAATGAAAATATTTTTTTCTCTGATAGAAAGTATATATTGGTTGCTGCTTTTAACCTAAAAGTTGATCAAACTCACACGGAAAGAATGTTTTAGGCCTCAAGGTGCAGGGGAAAGCCGCAAATAAAAATTGTTTGTTATGTAGGCCCCTAGCCTAAGTAGTTTGATAGATAATATAAACGCTCTCGTGCAAAATGTCTAAGCAGCCTCAAAAGAAATTTCTTTCTGAAATCTTTCCAGTTTTGGCAACATTTGACAAAGCTGTTGTTGGTTTTTTAAATGCTTTACAGTTGAGGGCTGCTGCCAACACCACTCTTTTATATTTTTTTGTATTCAAGACATTTCATTTCAGACAGCAAACATTTTTTCAATGTTGTTTTTGTTGTTTTACTTACACCATTTTTCTTGCCCACATGAACAATCAAACACTGAATTCCATGATCACTCAATGAATCAGCCAATGAACAAATACATAAAGTTAAATAATTTAATGGCAGGCTGCCCTCTAAACTGCATTCTAAGCCTTTTATTATTATGACATAATTATTGTTATCTTTAGTAAACTTAAATCATAAGTAATATGTATGTATATCAATGGAATCTGAAATTTTTACCCTTTTTTATAATTATACCAGCATGCATTTTTTGTGTTGTTTTGTTATGAAAAAGAAGATATGTCATTACTTATTAGGCTGCAAACTGTGTCACTGAATTTAACAAAACTAAAAATAAATTTCCTTTTATGACCATTAATTTGCAGGATATGTCACACCTGTTTATTCAGGGCAGGGGAGATCTCTGCATGATATTTGTAATGACAATAGGGCCTATTGTTCTTCTATTGTTCTTCTATTGTTTCCCTACCCAAGTCAGGTGGTACTGCCCCTGGGCTCTGTAGACTGGGTTGTATTGCGGTTTCTTATTAATTTTTTTACTTTTTTAGGAATTGATGTTGGACAAAACAAGGATGATGTGGTATATTTTCAATAATAATAATAAAGTTTTAGCCTGTCAGTACAGTTAACACCATCAATGTTACACATTGTGTTGATTGGTTGATTTTATACCTTTTTCAGAGAAGTAAAATGGAAAGCAGAATGTATTAAGTTAGTGCAGAATTGTCAGTGAAGCCATCCACACAAATAAAAAAGTTTTTATTGTCAACTATTAAAATGATATAACAGTAAATAAGAAAAATGCTTACTTCAATTTATAAGTATTTCTAATTTAAACATTTTACAAATTTGTTCATTGAGTTTGCATGGACTTTTGAAGGACTGTAGAAGGCTTGAGGGGATGTACTCAAATGGATGAGTGACAGGGGGGGTACAGCCTAAAGCTCTTCAGCAGACCCAAAAAAATAATTTATCTAAAATATGACCCCAGAAACAAATAGTGAATGGTTTCAAAATTTTAAAGCTAGCTCGAAATTATACAGATTTAGCACCCAAAAAATAACTTGATTGAATTTCCCGGCCCCATAATCCAAAAAAATTAGTGGTTTAAATCTTGACCAAAAAAATAAGAAGTACGGAAATCTTGGACCCAAGAAATAAAGTTGGGCCTCCCTCGGAAAATGTCAATTTCTTAACACAAGACATAGATTGGTCACAAATGAAACAAAGAAATTTCAAACTTTTGATCAATAAAACACTTCTATTGGTAAGATAAACCCAATTTTTTAATTTAGGGAATTGCTGCATCACCTATGGTTGAAGTTGGTTTAACTGAGAGTCTTCAGGTAATGTCATAAATCACAAATTCTTAATCAGAATATTCTGTTTGTAATCGCAACTTGCTGACGTCCTGATGAATTTATTCTTGAGGCTAACAATAAATAGTAACATGGTAGTGACACACAATAGTTCGAGTGTGTTACCAATTAAGCTCATTTATGTTGCCATGTACAGCTGTACAAGAGGAGCTAAATTAATTGTTGCAATGTCAAAAGTTTTACCAAGCATAATTTCATTTTTAATTTAAATTACAAATATTTTGAAAAGTATAGCTCAGAATTAGTTTTATAAGTTGAAATTATTTCATCATTCTCCAACATTACCAACGGCAGCTAACGGCAGCTTCTAAAATTAATTTGGTCCTTCTCGTGTTAGCAGAAAAACAAATTTTTGAAATTCATGACAAAATCAAATTTAGGCGATTTTTCAAACGTCAGGACATTTTTGTTGTTACATGGTACGTTGTTCATTGCTTACTGAGAAATCTGAGTTTAATCCACTAATACGTACGTTGATACAAGAAATCTGACTTTGTCTTTTTATAACTAACTACTGCTTGTCAAGACTACGATGTTACTGTTTACTGCCGTCCTCGCAATTAGGACCTTAATCATGTGTTAATTACCGATTTACAAGATACCACGTAGAAGGAAAGAAAATCGCATGTTTAAAATTTACATTTAAATCATCAGGCCCTTGCCCCTTGAACTCCAGAGTCTCTTGAGCTACCGAGTCCCTTAAATTACATAGTGCCTTGAACTACATACTCCCTTGAGCTACAAGGTCCCTGGTACAAAATACAGAGTCCCTTCTCTCAAAGACGGCGCGTCTGTTGTGGCAGCGCCCATAACTGAAATATGCAATCTATCAATATCCTTATCAGAATTTCCAGATGATCTAAAAATTACAGGCCTATATCTCTGCTACCACAAATTTCCAAAATTATCGAAAAAACCATACATGACCAAGTACAAAAGTACCTAAGTGACCACAAAATACTCTA
>JAYJMH010048560.1:0-13953 GCA_036873815.1 Phacellophora camtschatica
AGTTCGAGTTATCGAGGGACAATTCAGTGCAGAAAGGTCGCACGGGACATAGGAAATTGTTCGAGTTATCGAGAGTTTGAGTTAAGTGAGTTCGAGTTATTGGGGTTCTGCTGTATAATAATTATTTTTTGTGTCAAACAGGGAATGCGATCTATCATGCATCAACTCCAGTTATGGATTCTCTATGTCAAGGAGATGGGTATACAACTATAGATGCAGCTGGCTTGTCCGTTGGGCTTCCCGCTGGTCTAATGGGAAACAGTGAAGTTGGACACTTGAATATTGGAGCAGGCAGAGTGCTTTACCAAGATATTGTCAGAATCAACATGACTTCTGAAAGTAAAGAATTTCATAAAAATACTAATTTTGCTAAAGCTTGCCAAAGTGCTAAAAGTGGAAATGGTCGTTTTCATTTGCTTGGTTTGGTATGTGATTCTTGTTCTAAAAACCTGCTCAGTGAATTCATAATTTCGTCTGTGGAACACAGTAAACTGGTTTATCTTTACTTTAATTATTTATAATTAAATTTTTACTTATAATTTACTTATAATTAACCGATTATTATTATTAACTTATTGTTATTGTTTTAAGTTACATTATTTTCAGTGTATAATGTATTTACAAGTGTATTTACAAAGCTATGGAATGATTCGCCCGTAGAAATTCCTTCTTGAAATTTTCATTTAAAAAGAATCTTTAAATATATTTACAAAACTCGCTTTAAATGTTAACATCTTAAACTTATATTTAAAGGCTTTAATTGGCCAATATAACAACTTAGTTAACCTTGACTTGAAATTAATGAAAAAATGATATTTGTGCAAAAGCTTTTCAAATGTTTTATGAAAACTTTTGAAATTTTATATTAACTAAAAGTTTCCATTGATTTTATAGGTAAGCGATGGTGGAGTCCATTCTCATATCAATCATCTTTTTTCAATGGAAGAAGCTGCAAAAACTCTTGGTGTCCCAAAGTGCTTTGTTCATTTCTTTGCAGATGGAAGAGACACACGTCCAGTTAGCGGAGGTTTGTTAGTTTAAAAAGAGTAGGAGTACTGCACAGGTTCGTAAATAATGATACCCAAAGAAGTCAAGTGTCACAGTGTGAACAATATGAAATTATCTCAATTTACAATTAATTCTCGGCTGTTTATGACATTAAGGGTAGGCATAGTGTTGTTCTGGTTTACATGTTTTTAAGATTTTTTAGGAAACTTAATATAAATTTGTATTGTGTTGGGCTAGAATTTTGCTTTGCCAATTATGTTATGCCCTCTTCAAGTGTGTGAGTATGAAATATGAAATATATGAGTTTGAAAATTGTATTGCTGCACATTTTATATTTATTTTTCTACATCTTCGATTCATTTCACAAATTTTTATTCACTGCATCTTAGATTATTGCCTGTTGGAGGTTTTTCCAGATTTTCTACAACTCGTTTACATTTCATTTTTAGTTGGTTACGTTCAGCAGGTTATAGACAAGCTGAAAGAGCTAGAATACGGTTCACTGGCGTCTATAACTGGAAGATATTATGCTATGGATCGAGATAAGAGACATGAACGAATTAAAATTGCGTATGAAGGATTGGTTCAAGGAATTGGGGAGGAAACAACATGCGAAAATGTGATTAAGGTGAGAAAAGCTAGTTATGTGGCATTTGAATGGCACATGATTACAAAAGGTATGATTCCAGCATTTAAATATCTGTCGGTAAATCCAGGCCTATTTTTTAGTACTAGCACGAGGTCAGACTTACAATATAAAACGAACAATGAAAATACTTTTACTTGATTGTGATTAAATACATAAACTGCAATTCAAGTAAAAACTCAAAATGTTTTGTAGCAGCTTTTTCAGTTTGACTTTTCCTCCTCTATTGACAATTAACATGTTGGAAAGTCTGTTGACATTCAAGAATAAAGGATTGCCACACCCAAAAAGTGTAAAAACCACGCCCATTATGTTGGCACGTTTAGATTTTCCACTCCTCCAAAACGTGCTCTTAGCTCTGCCCCTGTGTGTTGCAATTTTAAGGTGAAACATTTTCGATATACCATCTAACTCGGGTAGGGGAACGTGTCCAAGGAAATCTTAAGTTGACCCAAAAATATAATGGACGAAAATTCAAACCCAAAGATATATTTTGCTGCCTGTTACATCTTTTTATAACATTTCTATGCTATTTCCTAATATTTTACCCAAAAATATGAGACTTTTAAATTTTCAGACCCAAAAATATATTGTCTAAATCGAAATTGCAAACCGAAAAATATAGGATACTCCCCCCTTTCCAAGTCAAATGGTACTGCCCCCATGGGACTGTTATAAAGTAATGCTCTGTCAGCACAGGCATATACTTTTGAATAAAATTATGCAATTTTGTAATTTATAATTATTTTTCTTTTGTTGCAGACAATAGAAGCACGATATGCCAAAGGGGAAACAGATGAATTTCTCAAGCCAATAATTGTGGACAGTGAAGGGAAAATCCAAGGTGACATTACAGCATGTTTATAGATTTTTAAACCGTTGTATTTTTTAAAAGTACACATTGTATCAGAACGAAGTGTATTTTGATATTTCTTTTATGCAATATTTTTAGATGGAGACACGATGGTTTTCATAGATTTTAGAGCGGACAGGATGAGACAAATTGTTGAGGCATTTTGCATTGAAAGGCATTTTGAAACTGACGTGGTTGCGAAGAACCTGGTGTGTATATAACGTTGTTGTTGTTGTTGTTGTTGTTGTTGTTGTTGTTGTTGTTGTTGTGCTTTCCATGCGGCACTGCCGGACAATAGGAGTATGAATATACGAAATACGATAAGGCACATGCCGTTATTAACTTGGTCATATTTAAGGCTACTTTTATCAAATGCTAACTTTTTACAACACTAATTATGCGAGGGTTATTTAAGTTTTGCTCTCTCTGGGACGTATATATTGCATGTTTTTCTTCACCTTAATGTATAAACTAATATGCATTTAAACTTATTGATTCATCGAGTGATTGATTGATTGATTGATCGAGACAGCAATAATAGGAATGACTTTAAAGCAAAAGGTAGTCAGACGACTGGTGCTCAAGGATAGGAAGGGACAACAGGCTCGATTGGTGATTACAGTAACATCTGGAATCCTTGCGCTTGTCGCTAAAGCCCTAAACTTCAACTTTGCTTTCAATGTTATGTTATTTTTTAAACTTATCTTTTTTGACAGAATATTTACTCCATGACGCAATACAAAGAAGGATTCCCACTTGACGTACTTTTTTCTCCTGTTACGCCGAAAAATGTTTTAGCGGAGTGGCTTGCATTTAAGAAATTGCCCCAATTTCATACTGCTGGTAAGGATTGATCTATATTTTGGTAAAACCATAAAAAATATTTCATTTCTTGATCTTTTTTTATTTTGCCTTTGTTTTTAAAAACATTTTTTTGAATTTATTAATTCGTTATTTATTATCATCAGATAATGATTGCTATGTTTTACTCCAGAAACTGAAAAGTATGCTCATGTAACATTCTTTTTCAATGGTGGAGTGGAGAAACAGTTTGAACTTGAAGATAGGAAGCTGATTCCCTCGCCGAAAGTAGCAACGTATGATTTGCAACCCGAAATGAGTTGTCTTGCTGTTGCTGATGAGGTAGGTTTTTCTTTTGAGCCTTTAACCCCTGGAGTGGTCATGTGGTCCATTGGTAAACGAAGTAAAACACCAAATTTTAGGGGGTAAATGCCTATTAAATTTCGTATCTTTTCATAGTTTTTAATACGAGTTTGCTCTTTGAGTTGAGTAGATTTGTTGTACTACCCCCTGCAAAGTATATATTTAAATACGATTTGCTTGTTAATTGGAAATAAATCAGGGTGTGAACGAGTTAACAATATAATTGATGTCATTGTTCCCTGAAGACACCACATGGCACAATTAAAAATTCCACAAGTTAAAGAAAATCCACCTTTGTTCTAAAGCGCCCCTGAAGGTCAACGCGTGAAGGACTATGCTGCACAGCAGTAAATATAAGCTTGCACACACACAATAGACTTTTCGGAAATAGAGCTTGGTCTTGAGGCTATGGCTAGTGCCTGTATTTCCACTGGACAAGTTTCAACGTTTTTTGTACTTTTATTAATGTTGAAAACGAGACTAGAGCTTTAACACAATGTAAAGACTTTTATTTCCGAAAAGTTCTATTAAAGTTCTCTTGCATCAACAAATTTCTAAATTTATATACGCGGGTTATTTATATACGCGGGTTATTTATATGCGCGGGTTATTTATATACGCGGGTTATTTATATACGCGAGTTATTTATATGCGCGGGCTATTTATAGACGCGGGTTATTTATATGCGCGGGTTATTTATATACGCGGGTTATTTATATGCGCGGGTTATATATGCGAGGGTTATTTATATACGCGGGTTATTTATATACGCGGGTTATTTATATACGCGGGTTATTTATATACGCGGGTTATTTATATACGCCCGGGTTATTTATATACGTGGGTTATTTATATACACGGGCTATTTATATACGCGGGTTATTTATATGCGCGGGTTATTTATATACGTGGGATAGAATCAGGGAACATTATAATAATAAATAGTAATAACGATGTATATAAAAATGCGCGCTTTTTTGTTTTCCAGATGGTAAAGACAATTGCAACTGAGAAATATCCATTTGCAATGTTAAACTTTGCTCCTCCTGATATGGTTGGCCACACGGGAGTATACGAAGCCGCTGTGAAGGCGTGCACAGCTACTGGTAAGTAAAAACAAGGAAAATTCAAACGATTTTACAATAAACACAAATAACAAAACGATACCACAGGGACAAGAGCAGATTTTGTAACAATAAAGCGATAAGCAATCGAAGACAAAGCGAATTCTCTCAAGCAGAAAATCAAAACATGGCTCTGTTTGTTTTGATTTTTTGCTCGAGAGAATTCATTTGTCTTTGATGACTAATCGCTTTGAAATTGGTGTGTCAATTTCATTATTGTTACAAATTCTGCCCTTGTTTACCACAGGAAGAACGTTATAACATTGCAACCCTGTGGCCTAATTGTTATAACAGCAACTCTCTTAACTTTAATCAATCATACTACCGCGTGTCTCAAAAAAAGGTAACAGCTTTGATCAAGGCTAGCGCTGCGAGTTTAACTCAAATTTATTCGAAACAATTTTTTAAATATTTCTCGGTAGTCAACTTAAAAATCGATACCTAGTTTGTTATTATTTGTGCATCGAGTGTCGAGATATAAATTTTGAAAGTTAAAATTTGCCTCCAACCCAAAACCAGAGGTCTATATTTTTGTCTGAATTGCGTCTTTGGATCTCCTAAGCCATAGCGTGAAAGGCTTATTTATAGATGCAGCCACTATGAAGTGCGTTCTCTTTTTCAGCATTTTTACCAAAAAACTACCAAAATGAAACAGCAATTTTAGTTTTCAAAATATTTAGTCATGGACGACAGATTTTCATGATTTGTTTTGAAATCATTGTTCAGAAATGTTTTCAAATACAAAGTATGTTGTTTGGAACACCACCGTGATTCAGAAAATGCTACAACATGATCCTTTAAGAGCGTAGGCCAAAATTGAAACCTCTGGTTTTGAGCGGGAGGAAAATTTGAACTTTAAATATTACCATCTCAATTTTCAAACAATTTATATCAACAAACAGGATTTTTATTTTCAAGTTGACTGTAGAGGGTTAATTAAAAAATAGATTTTGACGGATTCGAGAGATTATCTCAGCACTAGTCTTAATCAAAACTGTTACCATATTTTTAGGACACCCGGTATGATCATTTTCTACAAACTTGGAACCCGATGCAATAGCAATACATTTAATATCTAAAAATTCATTTTTATTATTGCAAAGACGAAGCTATTGGAAGAGTCAAGAAAGCATGTGATGAGCATGGTTACGTCATGATGTTAACCGCTGACCATGGAAATGCTGAGCAGATGATTAGTGAAAAAGGTGGACCACACACTGCCCATACGACACTTAGAGGTACATGTTATTTTAATTTTTATGTACATATTTGAAGAAGTACCACATTTGACTTGAACTGTTACATCAACCTCTTGTTTCCCTGCGTACTTTGTTAACCGTGACTATTGATGGTGGAGATATGGACACACACCATCTTTAGATATATGACAATTAACAATTGTACATTTCGTTTTTAAAAATTTGTTTTTAAATGTATATTTTTTAAGAACGAATGATATTTGTCATAAAACTTGGGATAGCATGTGTCTTCATCTCGGCTATGAACTAGCACCGACTAGCATGACATACAATGTCAGAGAACGCAGGGAAACTTGTATGTAAGTTTATTTAATGCCGCCTATCACAAGGAACTCACTTAATTTGTAAATTTCTATTCCATTTCTAAATCCTGCTTTCCGACTTCATTCATTTTTCATAATTTTCAACCGCCGCGGAGCCGTTGCGAGAACGCTTTTTGGACGAATGGGGAGTTATACCGAGAGATGAAAATTTTTCTCGAAAAAGACCAGATTCTGTTTGAATTAAGATCAACCCATTCTCTTTTTCAAATTTTATTTATTAAATCGAATTCATAACTGAATTTAAGAAAATGCAGACTAAGTTGTTTAAGGAATAATGTGATTAAATTTCATTAATATTTTAATGCCTTACTTAATAAATCTGATTAACTCGAACAACCCTACTTCGCTCATAATTTGTGCCAGGTTTCTTCTTTTTACGAAACCGTTATTTATCTCTTTAACGTTTTCACTCCTGAAAGAGCCATGTGGCTCGTTGAAAGTATATCCAAACTAGTGAATTGTCAGGGGGGTAGATGTCATTGATAAATAAATTTTGAAAATGAATTGTGCTGTAAATTTAACATTGCGAATCAGGTTCGTTTTTTATTCCAAATTATCATTTGCCAGTAATCAACCGTGCCGCTAATTAGAATGTTCCCGTTTTTATCCCGCGCGGGGTCTTTTATCATTCGTCGGTGACGTCTACTTGTTAGTTGTTATAATATCACACGTTGTATCATTGCATTTGTGTTCGTTGAAGTTTTCTGAAATGTTCGTTAATTTAGAAATTATTAAAATGAAATGAAATTGCTAACGTCCAGCGTCTGCTTAAGGATGTCAAAGTTAAGAATTATGAAGCAATTTTCTTTTAATGCTATGTGGTTTGGGTCCCAGTACACAATCTTTGTAACATCCCCCAAAATAGCCTCCGCGAAGACGACAAGTTTGGTCTGCGCGCAGACAACTTCCAGAATGGATAAGGTGCAGACAGAGACTTGTTTCAAGCAGTTACTGAAACCGGACAATTTGTTTAACGAATCTTGCTTTCTTTTAAAGTTAAAAAATCTTCCATGTTTTCTTCGCAGCTTTAACGTTGGGTCCAATAAATCGAATTTAGATTTAATAGGATGAAAAAACAATACGTATTGTTTATTTCTAAAATACTCGACTTTGATTGGCACTCCAAAATCTTGGATCCTTTGTACGATTTGAGATAAAAAAAATTAGGTCTAGATTTTTCCCAATAAAAAAATCCCATTATCTATTTTGAAAACAAAATATATTTAAATGCAAGAATTTTCAAACGATCTTTTTCTTCAACAGTTGCTTTTCTGAAACATTATCTATTCTCAAACAAATAAGATTAATGCAATAATTATACAAACAGCATTTTCTTCTTCAACAGTTCCATTTTGCATAACGAAGGACATAAAATTTCGCAAGTTTACTCATAATGCTGCCCTGTGTGATGTCGCGCCTACCGTATTAGCCGTGATGGGAGTCGAACAGCCGAAAGAAATGACGGGACAATCACTTGTTTGATGCTGACGCCGATCAAAGGATACTGGTAGCTAGTATTTTAATTTTGTCATTCTCTTGACATTCAAATCACGGCTTTTGTGTGGCTGGGAATTTACTGTCAGTGCTTAATACTCGACGTGTTTGTATAGAGTGAAAACATTTAATAATTTTGTAAAATACGTTTGTCATGTGTTTGTGATGCCAAAAAATATATTATATATTCAAGAGTTAATTAGCTAAATTTCAAATGATCACATGATTTTTGCATCAATTGTCTGGATAGTTCGTTTTTGGGAAAGAGTTTTTGCATGGTTGTGCTTCATAGATAGTGCTTTAGTACTGTGCTTCCAAGTCACAAGAAATGCTGAGAGAGGTTTGCCGATTTCTATCGTGCAAAAGATTGAGTGAGACAAAAAGCAGAAATCAGGATTAAAAAGGTTAATTTTCTTTCTTAAGTGTCAATGTTAGTTTTGTTAATTTTTGAATGTTCGTGTCTATGTTTTGATTTTTTCAACTTCTGCATTTTGAAAAGCGTCCTGATTTTTTTGCCATCTTTTTCGGAATAGGAAAGGCCAATTTTCCCGATTTTATTACTTGCCGTATTTTGATGCGGAGGAGCAAACTGAGACGTTAAATAATGTCATACGATAAATTTACCAAGGAACTATTTTTCATCAGCTCCTCCGCAGCGTCTTTTAAATTCTTTTAAATTTTAGTTTACCCCGTTAGATTTACCTTTGCTTTGATAAAAATGTTTAAAGAATATTTTTTCGCGTATACACTTTAAGTAATACACATACCCAATTCCACGAATATTATAGAGTCGTTCTTTAAATTCCCTCCGTCGGGGGGGGGGGGAGAAAAATACTTAGGAGGAACCAAAAAACACGCTGCGAAGGAGCGTGGGATTTTGGCTGCCATTTTTCAATGGATAATTCACTTACTAACAATCCTAAGGGGAAGTTGCCAGAACCAAAACATAATTTAATTAACTAAAACTGATTTTTATTATTTATTGCTGAAATTATTTTTTTATTTATTTATAATTAAATTCACTTGTAGGATAAATGCTTTCAGATTCAGATTTAGATTCAATTTTGAATTATTACAATGAGATAAAGCTACTTTTGATGATAGCTAAGCTATGTAATGTTTCTTTACTTTGTTTGTTACACTTAAACTTTTCTGTCACATAAGTTTCTGTTGTACATGAATTCATCCTGTATCTGTTTGTTGTTATACTGCAATCAGTCTCAGTTTGTTTGTTGCCGATTGCCAATATACTACAGCGTCTTTCATAGTCAGTCTTGATATACTACGGTGTATTTGATAATCTAATACAGTGTCTTTCATAAACCTTCATTGTTATTTTTGTAATGCTGCAATCGATTTAAACAATCTGTTCAGCCAGCTACTCTGGCGTCATCTCACTACTAAGGAGGGTGTTTATGAGGAGGGTGTTTATGAGGGGGGCGTTCATGAGGAGGGCGTTCATGAGGGGGGCGTTCATGAGGAGGAGGTATTTTAATGAACAACGTGACTAGGTCTTCCCAAGTTCAGAGTATTCTTTGTATTTCTTGTATTCCTTGTATTTCATGAAATAAAAAAAGAAAAGAAGGAATAAATCAAGAACACACTAACCTTGGTAGGCCAGGCATAAAAATTAGAATTTAACAGAAAATTACCTCAATCAAGAAACAAAACTGGTGTTTGCTTATCCTGTGACTGCGAGGGATATTTTCATCCTACCGCGAAGGAGGTTCTGCAGGAAGTTTTTTTTTTAATTTTTCTTGTGAGAGATCACGTGAATTGAAGATTTCTCAAAATCAAACATACTTTAAACCTGGAGTGTATATTTCTCAAAATCAAACATACTTTAAACCTGGACTGAAGATTTCTCAAAATCAAACATACTTTAAACCTGGATTGAAGATTTCTGCCTCGAACTCGTTTCTCTTCAGGAATTACTTTGAATTCCCGCCCAAAAACTTAAGCAAAGAATTTGGCGTATCCACATCCAATTTTCTGCCCATATGATTTCATGTGTTTCTTTTGACCGAATTGACGTCAAATTTCTCAAATCCGTTTCAGCGGCTAGTTGTAGCCAGTGTAACCAGGGACGAAGTCAGTTTCCGCGGCTAGTTGTAGGCAGTGCAACCGAGGGCGAAGTCAGTTTTAGCGGCTAGTTGTAGGCAGTGTAACCTGGGGCGAAGTCAGTTTCCGCGGCTAGTTGTAGGCAATGTAACCGGTGACGAAGTCCGTTTCGGCGGCTAGTTGTAGGCAGTGTAACCGGGGGCGGAATCCGTTTCAGTGGCTAATTGTTTACGTGTTTGAAGGTACAGAGTAGTATGACGATCTTATTTAATTGCAAGGGATGTCTAATACTCTTAATACTCAAATGACTGCCGATGGTTAATGCCGCGCTAAATGCAATCAAATCTCTTTAGTCTTTGATAATGTTTGCTCCCTCGAAGAGGATGTACCGCAGACTAATCAAATCTACGACCGTCAACAGATTAGAGATTTATAAATTTCTTTAAAACGATATTAGGTTTGTTTGATCATGTTGTTTTCTGGAAGCCAGGTTAAGCCATTTTGGATTGCGTAATCTTCTTTGAGATTTAGCTAATCACTTAATCGCACAGTGGAGTTTTGATCGTTTTACAAGCGATTTTAATACTTAGCTTGAATTACTGAGCAAGTAACCAAACAAAGAAGGCATGTTTTGGTTTGATGATGCGACGATAGTGCGGATCATCCAATGCCAACTCGAGACGTGTGGACCACTCCTCTCCACACTTTCCTTTCCTGTCCAGCATTAGGTAGATAATTGTTTGTTGGGCCTAAATCAAATACAGCACAGCCAGAGAACGCTCAAGCTCAATTAAGTTTATTCGAAGAATCATGCAATATTTTGGCTGTTGGGAAACTTTAGCCAATCGCCATATTTCGAGACTGGAATCATATTTGCAAAATGGGTAGGTAGGATCACAGGAATACTGATGAATTCAAAATATTTACTCTCTGTCTCTGGCATGTGGCACAAGTCACAGGAAGGTTGACTAAAATATAATATAATAATTAATGGCTGGCAAATCGAGTAGACAGTATATTGTTCAATGAAAGACACCAATGGGACATGCCATGAAGAACTATTTTAAGTGAGCTTTTAAAACAGAAGACTCTTTGCAATGATTATTGAATTCTAAAAGTGCATTGTGGATATAACCAAGAAACTAATAATTCAAAACTAAAATATAGCACACTAGATTCAAACCCCGACGAAGCTTAATTTTATTAATGACTTCTTATTGATTATTTGAAGCTGTGACCTTTCAACTTCAAGAGAACAATTTTATATAGCTTTGACTTCAACAAGTAAAATTTGTTCAAGAATCATTGATAATTTTTTGAATGGCTAAGCTTAGAACAAAATTTGTGCTATTTTGAAGTTGTTAAATGTATTGAAAAACCTTCGACATCATATAATAGTGTCATGCACTGTATCAAATCGGTATCCACATATCATATCATGCTTTTCATTAAAAGATTTTTTCATTTTACCAAAAATTTAGCAAATTGTTGTACTTTTGATTTAAAAGCTGAAATCAAATTTGTATATTTTTGTGTAATCAATCATACTGTCGAACGATGACCTGGCATGTTATTATTTCTTGTTTTATTTTGTGTTTTGAAAGGTCTCTTTTTTTTTAGGTTTTTAAAAAGGCGTTTTTTCACTGGCAAGGGAAGTTGGTTTAACTTGCCAGACACCGTCTTCCTGTCTTGTTTTAAATGTTAAATCAGAATGCGAGCACTAACAAGCAAGGACGCTTTTGCACCACAAAGCAAGTCGTGCTATGTTCTCATTCCTTATTAGTATAAACAGATACCATCTACCATTACAAAATTGTTTACGTCCTTTTGTGAACTAATACTTTTATATAACAGTGAGGTATTATGGGGTAAGGGTATGGGGTGCATATATACAAAAGAGTGATAACTTAGAGGAATCTTTGATGAGAGGCTGAAACATTAATTATTACAAACCAGGCTTCGTAAAAACGAACTTGGTGTTTACCCACTTAATTTATCAATCCATAAGAGGATAATTAAATTCTTCTTCTACCTTATTAAACTGTGTTCCGAAAATGTTATTATTTACAGTGCAATGAATGAATGTTTAGCACTTGACAAAGAAGATAAACCCAATTGGTTAACAACAGTCAAACATGTCTTTCAATTGACTGGGTTAAATCAGGATTGTGCACATGAGAAAAGCACAGTACACTCTGTAGTTAATTTAGTTAAGACAAATTGTGAGCAGCTATTTTGGGAACATCTGCTATGTTCTATGATGAAATATATGGAGTTATAAAAACTGAATATAGAGAAGAACCATATATTAGTAGAATATCAAGAGATGCATCCGCTATAACTAAACTACGTATTTCAGCACATAATATCCTCATTGAAAAGGGTCGAATGCATAAAATTGCTAGAATGAATCGGGTTTGTCCTACATGTCCTAACGAACAATTGGGTGATGAACAACATCACCTTTTTAACTGTACACCGCCAACATTAGTGGATGCAAGAACCCTTTTCGTGCAATATTTTCACGAAATATGCAATGATAGAAATATTACAAGTAAGAAAGATATGTTACATATTACCTTGGGCAACAGGGAAATCGTATCTAACCCCAATACTATTAAGTTTATAACCCAGATTATTGAAAACGCGACAACAATACAACTGGTTAAGTGACAGAACCGTCTATCACTGTAACATTTAGAGCTTTAGTTATATATATATAAGCAATCAGCCGATAGTACTACTTTGTATTAAGGTGTTTGTGTATATTATATTATTATATTATTACTAACTACCGGATAGTTACTTCTAGTTGTAGTTAATATTTCGAAGGAAGTTTGTAGTGTTTCCTCGCTTACTACTCATACAGTTCACACAGTAGATCTTGTTCTCTTTTCGAGTCTTTCATTTCTTCTAGTTATCCATAAGACTAGCCTTTGTGTTTAGTTGTCTTGGTGATATTTTCGTTTTCTATAAGCTGTAGTCTTAGGCTGCGTTTACATGGTGCCGGTACAAAAGGGATCCGATACAAAAAGTGTATTGGATCAGCCTTGCGTTTACACGAGTAAAAGTGATCACACTTTCTGTATCTGCTATCAGGTACACAGTTGTACCTGCTAGGAAAGAGGAGCACTCTTGTACCTGTTCGGATCGCTTTCTGTACCGGCACCGTGTAAACGGTTGTGATCCGATACAGCTGTGACCCTGACTCCAATTGAGGCTATTTTCACGTCATATCGAGGCAAAATAAACAGGCTATCAATAAAGCAAATAGATGAGTGTGAAGCACTGATCCATGGTGTGAAGATTCAAAAACAGATAAAAACAGTTAATTAAAGATTAATTTTACAGAAATAAAAATTATATCCCACTGATGCTGTTTCTAAGCCATCTTGGAGTAATGGCTGCATTTAATGCTGCCCTGACTGCTACTTTTGAAAGTCTGCATAGAAGAAGGAGAAGGGAATTGGTTTCAATCACCGACGGAATTTTGACAACAACACGAATTTCCAAAAACTTCGCTTCTCCCGTCCACGAAAAAGATTTCCCTTCGTTGTTGTCACCTTTTTTCTTCTTTTCAATGCTTTTTCTTGGCATTTCCAACTTTTAACGATTTCAAACTTCACTTCGAACTCCAACATTTTCAATCTTCTATCTTTACTTGTGATGTTGGTTAGCAGTGCGCATGTTCATCATTCCGTAAACAGAAATGATCTTGGTACCGTGTAAACGCAACACCAAAGCGAACACATTTTGATCCGGCACCGTGTAAACGCTCTTGTATCTGATCACTTTTGTATCGGATCACTTTTGTACCGGCACCGTGTAAACGCAGGATTAGATGATCTGAATATTGACTTAATTAATAAAAACAAAGAACCTTTACCAAATCGAATCAAATGGATTAACCCTATCTGGACGGGGGGGGGGGCTAAATTGCCCCCTAAGTAAGTAAGTAAGTTTTATTCGCCACATAATTAAAAGTTTACAATTTAAAATTTAAACAAAAGGATAAAAATGT
>JAYJMH010048571.1:0-13950 GCA_036873815.1 Phacellophora camtschatica
AGCGCGACACATTAGGAGCGACGTTTAACCCAATTGCCGTGCTACGGTCGCGCTACCGGCGAATTTAATTGTATTAGATTCGGCACATGAGAAGCGCGCCGTTTAACCCAGGCCTTACTCCCTGATTTTAATCATAACTGCTACACAATTATTGAAAACCGCAAATCGTATTGTCATGTTTGAAGCCGCAATCTTTTGTTTACAAATTCCCCCCTGTATTGCTTACAACGATTTGCGATTTTGAAGAATAGATTTCACTCCTCTGAGTGCACTCAATCGAATCAAAATAAATAGAGAAAGCAAAACTATGTGATCTTGTTTAGCACGATTAGTTTGTCTGAGTTCAACGTGGGAAATCTTTTTTTAAAGTGACGAATTGCATTGTGGTGTTCAGAATTGAGTCTTTTGTGTTTCCCAGAATTCTCTTTTGATGATGAATACTCAACAGTTTATTTTGGTCAAACAGCATTTAAAACTAAATGTGTAAAAAAAAAACGCTTTTTAAATTTAAAATATTCATTCTCTTACAGGAATCTGAGGTCTTATCTTCTGGGAGATGTTCCCCTCGAAGGAGTTGATCCTACGCTGGTAATTTATTGCATAAATTATTTGCATAAACTTCTGCTGACCAATAAAGTAATTACACTCACAGAAAAATGTACTCAAGAGTAGCCAGCGCATATTTGATACCTTATAAGGTATTTCAGAGTACCCTTCCAAGTCAACTTCATTAGCCACAAAAAAGCACTCCAGCGTGCCCCTGAGAGTACTCCAGACCACAATTTTAGTACAATTTTACCATGCTATAAAGAGGTTCCCAAATTACCGCTGTGGGTACCATTAAAGGTACTTCAAAGCACTGGTTTACTCGAAAGAAACCAAAACTCAAATATTGGTTTCTTAAGTATTCCAGGGGTAACAACATCGGATAACAAGTAAGGTAACATTACCTTGTTTGTTCACTGTATATCAGCATAAATTTTATCGTATTAAAGGCACATCGTTGGATTACACCGAGTGTTGGATTGCGCTATATGTGTGAAAAGTTTTGCAGAAAAAACTTAGGCCTATTTTTACATCTTAACATTTATTTCACTTGCCAGAAATTTATTCGTTAGCCCTAAGAAGTTTTATTTTTAGCTCTTCGGATCTTTTCTTTCATATTTTCGCGTACATTTGAAAATTAATTGAAACTAAATAAATAAAAAGTAATTGAAACTAAATAAATAAAAAGTAATTGAAACTAAATAAATAAAAAGTAATTGAACTTAAATAAGAAACCGTCAATAAGAAACCGACTTATAAGAAACCACAGCCTGATTCCTGGTAAAATTTAAAAATTATTTTTTGAAAATTGAGTAAAAAGGTTAATTGAAACGATGGAAATCATTTAAGATATAATATAGGAGTATTGCTATGACTTTTCGATCACATTATTGGCAGCAGACATCAGCTCAACTCTATCTAACTTGCCAAAATGTTAAGAAACCAGACAGGCTGATTTTCAAAAGCGTTTTTGCCACGACTTGTTACTTGTTGGCCGGCTCTTACTGTATTTCACTTGTTTCATGCCTGTTGTAACGTTTTTGCCACAACTTTGATTTCACACCTGAGCGGCCAATCAAGAAAAAAAAGGCACTCCATGGGTACTCTGGGGTAGCTTTTGGTCTGGAGTACCCTTTGAGAACCTCAAAATGTCATTTAGGGTACTTCAAATGCTCTGTGGCGTAGACTACTCTGGAACACCCTTCAAAACCCGAAGACACGATCCTTAGGAAGAATAGCTTTTGGCTTCTTTTAATTAGATAAATTAATCGGAAATATCTGTCTTTGGTAAATTTGTAACGCTGATTGGATAATTGCGTAAACATTGATATAAATTAAATGCATTTTTTTACAGATACACCATCAAATTCCTGTCAACAATAATGCTAATCAGCAAAGACTTCAACATGGACAGGGTGAAGAAAATAACGCAGGTACTGCATACTAGTATAGTAGAACCTCTCCATTTCCCTTAGCTCAAACTCCTGGTTAACTCTAAATGTTTTGTATTTTCCTCGAGAGCTTGCAGTTTTAATTTAGCTTCAGTTATTTCGCTATGTGGAACAAATTTTAATTTCCCTTGAGAGTTAGAGATAGCGGTGTTTAAACTCACTGCGTTTTTAATTGATTCCGCAGGGAGTAAAATTTTTCTGCATATCCTTTGAGAGCTTTTAATGCCAATTTAGATTAGGTTATCTCGAAAGCTTGCTATCTCGAACAAAGTTCCATTCCCTTGATTGAAGAGTTCGAAAAAGCGAGGTTTAACTGCATTGGTGAAAATATCAAAACAAAAAGATCCCTGCGCCAGCAATCATTGAATGTTTTTATTTGTGCACTGTTAAATTTTTGTTACGTTACAGTGTGTGGATGTTAGTTTATTTTGATAATTAATTCAAATTACGATTTGAAGAAAGTTTTGTTTTTGCAGGAAATGCTGCTGCCCAAATTGAACCTCAACCATATTTACGGCCAAATAAATTTGCGATTCGTGTAAGTATATATCTTTTTATCTTTTCGAGAACAATAGAAGAAGAACAAAGTGAGTTAATAAACATTGAGGCTAAAAGGTGCCGACTTGACTCAAAGCACAGTTGAGACAGGAAGATGATGCAATGTTGACAATAGCGTACGTAAATGTGACACGTGACATGTGACTTGACACTTTTGGAGTTATAGATTAATATGATCCCCTGCTATAATGTTCACCCCTTTGCGATTATCAGAGACTTATACTTACCCTGATACTTCACACAAGTTCGATTCTTTAATGTCAAATAGGGGAGAATTTGTAAAACAGAAGATTGCTGTTTCAAACATGAAAATGCGATTTCTCACCGTAAAGAGTGGCTTTTAACCCCATAGCTAGAAATTTTATATTCGGTGCTTGCGACCAAAGAAATTTTGCCTGCAAGCTTCCTATTAGACATTAGCAGTTTAACATAATAAACAACGTAACTTTCGACAAAATTCTACAATATTTCCTGCAAGATAACGTTTTGAAAAAAATTCCTGCAACCATTTGTCACACGGTCCGGTGTTTTTCGTGCCATATTCAACACCTTTGGCGCAGCTAAGTAAATAACAACCAACTAAATCATAAAAGTTTTGCTGTCTTTGTTTATTTTTAATTTGATTGGTGCTCCGAGAGTGTGAAATCTATTCTTTGAAATCGCAAAATCTTTGTAATCGTAATTTTTGTTTTAATGACAAAAACCAATTCAATTCACCTTCCACAAAGTGAAATAATTCAAATAGTGAAGCTTCTGAAACGCTTGCTGAAATATTATTATGTAAACAGGCGCCAAGTTCAGCTGTCACAGAAAAATAAACATTCAACGGTGGTTTTATTTTGGGTATTTATATTTCGAGATCAGCTAAGTAATTATCAAAAGATGATAAGAATTCCGTGGTTTACTCACGAAATCATAGAATTTAAACAAACTCACAGCTGGGTAAACAACAAAATTTTCCTTTACTTAGAAAATGCAAATTCTAATTAATCAATTGAAAAAATTTACAAAATATATTACGCAATTTAAATTTATAGTTTTTTTATTTAGTAATTTTTATTTAGTGTTTTTTATTTAGGCTGAAATTTAGTGTTTGTAATGAAGCATCTTCTTTTGCTACGAAATTGTTGTGCTTAGCGTGCCTCGCCTGCGAAGTGATCATATTTAACGTGCCTAGCCTGCGAAATGATCATATTTAACGTGTCTAGCATTCGAAGTGAGCATATTTAACGTGTCTACCCTGCGAAATGATCATATTTAACGTTTCTGGTCTGCAAAATGGTCACATTTAACATGCCTAGCCTGCGAAGTGATAATTTGTCTGGAGTAAAGTGGGGGTCTATCTGCTTTTTCGCTACTGAAACGATTGTAACTTAAAATTAGATGAATGGCTTAGCTTGTGATGAAATTTAGACTTCGCACTATTTGTTCGAGTGGTTTCAAAGAATTATTGAATAATTTTAAGTGATTAAATTTCCCAATTTCCCCCGGCTTAAAGTTTGGTTATGATCTGAAAGCGTTGCAAACTTTTGATTTTCGCCACCGTGCGATTTATTTTTGCGAAATATTGAAAATTTAATGTTAAAAACAACGAACTGTAAACAAAAATTTGCAAAATTTCCTGCACGGCCTTTTTGTAAAATTTCCTGTGACCGCTGGGTAACACTGTCGGGTGCCTTTTTCATGGATTTTTAAGGGATAAATAGTCCATAATGTATTTGGCTGAAGGTATTTTATTTCTAAAATTCTTGTTGGTTGACATTTATTATATTTACTTATTTGTTTATTTTATTGTTTCAGATCGTTTGTTTGTTGGTTCTCATGTCAGCTTCATTGGTCGTGTCAAGTTTTGTTGGCTTAACGATGCCTGGTACGGTTTTAATTTTCATTCTAAGTTAACTTATTTACGCCCTGAAATCGACATTTGGCACAATGGAAAATAGTAGTGATTGAAGAAATAATCGGGGGGCTAATATGATTACTTTCAGAGCGTAATGAATTTGTATACAAATGTATTACGAATTATTGATATTTTAAGTTTGTTAGTCTAAAGTCTGATTGACTTTAAAATTGGACTTTAAAATTGGACTTTCATGGATTTTGTATCAAAATTACATGTTTTTAATGAATACTGCACTGCCTAATTTACAGGCATAGCAGAAAACAAAACACACAAAATAAACTAACATCTACTACTTCAACTGGAGCAAAAGTTTCAAATCTTGGACCAGACCGCGGGAAAACTATTTTAAATTTTATTATTTTATTATTTTATTATTTTATTATTTTATTATTTTATTATTTTATTATTTTATTATTTTATTATTTTATTAATTATTTCATAATAATATTTAATATTGTTTCGCGTAACTAATAAACTAAGACCCAATTTCACGAAAAAGAAATGTGGCAAGAAAGAAATAAAAAATACGCTGCGGAGGAGCGTATGTGAACCAGTACAATAAATTATTTTCAAAATTGCATTTTAAATACGTAAATTTTATACTAAATATCTGCAAAAAGAAAGAAGAAAGTAAAATGTGTACGCACCCCATAGGAAATAATGCGCCCCATCCAGGAACGAATTTGGGATCTCGGAATAGCCAACAAAATACCAATGCCAAAAAGTGAAACAAGACAACATATTCAGCAAAGCTAGAGAAATAAAACTATGTTAACTCCTAGAAAAGTAATGAGGCTCATTATAAATGTCCAGAAAATATACACGGTTGCTATGGTTAACAAGAAAACACAACAAGAAAGTTATCCTCAAGAAAAGTAAAAAATATTTGAATCTATATAATATTTGAAATTACATAGCATTCCCTCGATATGGCATTCCCTCGATATGGCGAGTACATAGCATTCCCTCGATATGGCATCCCCTTGATATATTGAGTACGAGATAAAAAATTGTGATTTGACACGAAATAGACTTGGGGTATGTCTACTTGTGTGTTGAACCATTTAATGTTTGTAAACCTTTTCTCCAATTTAAAATGATTATAGCCGTTGTCAATATTATGTTATTAAAGTTTTGAATTTTTTACTTACGATATTGGTCCTAAATCTTTGTATTGTTGCTGCATTATGGCATAAACCTTCTTCCCTTTTGACGTATTTCGCCGGCCTTTTCTGCGAAAGCAGCAACAAAGATGCTTCCAACTAAAACAGCAAAAAATACAAAAAATAATTTAAAGTCTGTACTAGTATGCTAGTATGATTGAATGCCCAAGTTTTAACTGGTTTCAAGGATCTATCATTGTAGTTGATAACCACAACGTTTTGACAAATGCGGTATAAACTCACACAAATAAAAAGTTACATAGATAAAATTCCAACTGACAACGTTCTTAAATTAAGGTTACTGTGCCCCTTGGTAGGAATGTTTTCAAAAATGATTATACGGCAGTCAGTTTTTTGATAAGCCCTGAACATGAACAGGCCATGAACAACAAAATTGTGTTAGGGAATTTTTGTATGTCGTGTAGTCTCGGAATAACCAACATTCCAATTATATGTTAATGGTTTCCCAGGTTTTTCTTATTTCAAAATTTTGTAAAAGACTGACTGTTGAATTTTATAAAAAATCCTGACAGCTATGAAGTACAATGCTTTGTGCCCTTTGTATGAAATTTCAACGAAACTGACCGACAGCTAACTGGTGTCCCTAAATCCCGTTCTGAGAAATAAGGCTCACGAAAAATGATACTAAATTGCGGGAAAAACGACTACCCATCTGTGTGCCAATGAGAACAACCAGAAGTCAAGCAAAACGCGCACTTGTTTGAAAAAATCCTCAAGTATGTCAACAAAACCACAAAAAGAATATTTTTAAAAAGAACTCAATGTCCACTCCTAAAAATTGATTAGCTTCTAACCGCTAAAGTATGCACATAACATTTAAGGCCAAGTGGGCCTGGTTTCATTTTGTTAAGTCCTCTTAATCAACGTTTCATTTTTTTAAAAGCTCAAAACGTCAATCCAATTAACAACCCTTGAGACACAATTTCTTTCTCCCTGCGTTCTCTGGTTTTCTGACGTCACTCTGGTCTTGTTGCCAGAGAACGCATGGAAACGAGTACTCGTGTAAAAGTCTACCAATTAACAGCACCTACCTGATTCCGAAGAAAACTGCTTGCAGATATAGCCAAGAAATGAAAAGAAATATCAGCATTTCTGGAAAAGCGTACACAAACCATGACAAGAAAGAAACTTCAGGGCCATCTTTAAAAACACTATATTTTAGGTAAAAAAGGAGCACATGAAAATTCAAATGAAGTAAAGGTAAAAGTTTAAAGAAAGTTTAAAAATGAAACAACTGCATGACGGGTGACCCCAAATAAAACCATCTGTTAAAAACTGGAAATTAAAATTATTCCCGTTTGTGAACATATAAGTCAATTGAAAGGAATTCTATTCATTTCTTAAATATATTTATAAAAATATATATGAATTAAATTAAAAAACCATCTCTCAACATTTAAAAACCATCTTTAAGGGTCAATCTAAAAACTATAAAAAAAAACAGCCTAAAAGATGTCTTAGCAATGAAATAAGCAAATTCCGTTTCATACAAAATGCCGTTCATTGCTTCTGCAGAACACAAATAAATATCATTGTTTAAAAGTTTTCTACAACTTACACAATTATGACACGCGAGCCTGAAATTAGAAAATATTTAAAGTTGCCAATTTAGCCCTTTGGTGAGCCCTTGCTGTCCTAGGCCCACCCCGTCATCGAACTGTTTACCATATTGAGGCTATTGAGGCAAGATTGCTTGTAGATTGAAACAACGCTAAAGAACCTGGTTTAAAATAACCCTTTACATGTGGGACAACGTTTGCTTGGGTTTGACCGTGTAAATTGGCCCCCGGGGATTGGCTTTAAGGTCACAGGGATGGTATTTGTTTACATGCTTCCTGTGTTAACATTGATTGTAATCTCATATTTGTTGTTATTCTTATGAGGATAAAAAAAACCCTAGAATAAAATATTTCCCAGGTTCAAAGCTGCCCAGTAAATAACAGAAACGTGGAATAAGCTTTGAGGTTAACACAGCCTGGTGTTTGATTCAAGATAACCAATGATTCGAAGATAACCTTTGGTCCAGAGATGAATATAAATCGAAACATGTCCTTTAATCTAAAGATGAATTACGACCAAAAGGTCTTGAGTCCGAGTCCCGTCGGCAAAAAATGCACAATCGGAAATAGACCCTGGTCTCGAGGCTAGTGCTGTATTTCCACTGAGAATGGTTATTCTTTCCTCTTTCTCTCCCACACGAGCTAAAAGACATCGCAGTTTTGAAGTTTTTTGTATTTATGGAATTTTATCAATGTTGAAAATGAGGCTGCTCCTATAACACAATAGAACAACTTTTATTTTTGAAAAGGTCTATTGCGAGGCTATGTGCCAACTCTTTGTAATCCCAGGTCACACTAAAGAAAAAGTCTACTCTAGTACAGCCAACAAGGAGTCAGAAATACCGTAGGTTTTCTGTCACTAATCGGAGAAAGTTGGATGAGTTCAGTCTCTCGGTACCGTAGACGACCAAATTTTGAATCGAAACGCATCATCTGCGATCTGCCTGCAATACCGGGAACATGGACGATGGCAGATGGGGTAGATGGCTGTTACAGACAAACAAATGACAGCTACAGCAGAACATACATAAACTAAGCTTAAACTTACTCCGTCATTTGACCAGCAAAAACAAGTTGTGGTGTAGTTCCGGTCAAGGTGCCAGTACCACCAATGTTTGCAGAATAACAAATGCTTAGCATCATTGCCTTGCAAACTGAACTGTAGCGTTTCGCTCTTGGATCCTACAAACAAAAAAGAAGATTTGTTATCAACATAACAACAATGGTAAATTACAACAATGTTTTTTATGGGAGAGTACGAAAAGACAAAAATATGTTTTGTCAACAAGAAAACACCAAGAAAAATGTAGGTTTTAAAGCATGCTCCATCTTGCGAAAAATGATTTTACATCAGCGCAATAACAAGAGCAAGTCACGTTTTTATTTTCTGCTTGAGAGAATTCGCATTGTCTTCAATGGCTAATCGCTTTAAAATTGGTGTGTCGATTTCACTATTGTTACAAAATTTCACTATGCCGGGTGAGTCAAAAATAAAAATAAAATGCTTGCTGGCCTACATATTTACAAAAAACATTCTATTTTAGCGCTGTGAAGATTCCTGTGCAGACTAACTTATATACTAACTTATAATAAATTGAATTTAGATTAAATCGGAAACTAACTTATATGATAAATTGAATTTAGATTAAATCGGAAACTTCAATACTTGTTTCTTACAACCAAGCAAGTGTCTTCAGAAACAGATGAAGACACCGAAAGAAAATTCAACATTTCAAACAAGTTTTTTGTAACTTTTGAGAAAAGTTGGGATTTAAAAATAAATTATGTGAAAAGATACAAATTGGTATTGCCGGGAGGGGCGGTTACATGTCCCACCACAATCGGACGGAAGTGTGCCACTCAGATTGTATAAACCAACCACCGATCCGCAATGTTCGAATTTTCGTGTATACCCAACATTAATGTCATGTTCATTCCAAACATCCAAACACTAAGGTCAATTGTTAGTATCTAACCATGTTTAGAGAATTTAATGCCTTCAAACCCACCGTTATCGGTGGTACAGACCTATACCCGTATATTATATAATGTCCGTCTGGGTTGGTATTGCTGTCATATCCCTTTATAAAAACATATGCACTTATTATTGAGAAAATGTTAAAATATTGACCAGCAGCACTTCCAAAGTTATTTTGTTCTCCTCCATACCACGGGCTTTAGGAAAAGTAAAGTTCATCTGTCCTACATTTTGTGTTTTTATTTTGTTATATGTTAATTGAAGGTCATAAAGTACCTTATTCTTCAGGATACCGATACATGTGCACCCCAACTATGAGCACATGCGCCCATATCTGAATAAAAGCGTTTATGCCAAAGGTAATCTTTTTTAAGAATGAAAACAAAGATGTACAATTGGTATTGTCGTTCTTTAGTATTGTCTCATTTTGCAAATTCTTGTAAAATTTGTTCTGCTTGTTTTAATTTTTTCAGCTGGTACTTTGATATGAACTTGAACGGCACTTCTAACCGATGCTATGTTTTTTCTGTATGTCGTTGGCGCGCCTATATGCAAGTTTTGTTATGGTGGGTGAGTCTTTCCTAAAATACCAAGATCCCACAAAATGCGGTAGGTTGGTTCTTGTATGCGAATTCTTATCGTATTGTATAAATTTTGGCTGTTAACATGTCTTTTTAGTGTTGAGCTATTTTTAAATAAGATGTTGGAACCCTTACCTCTTCGTCTGGATCCCTTGCAATTTCTATCTCGACCTCTTCTTTATCCCTAAAACAATTAGCATAGTATATATGATATATATATATTGAAAGTTAAAAAGTTTCAAAGCAGGGACGTATCCAAGGAAGGGGGTGACCCAATAGTCGTCAAAATGGCCGTCGCAATTTTGATCTCTGGTAGAAATGGGTAAGACCCATGGGTGACGTTGCTTCGATTCGCTGGTTTTGCCACCCTCTTCTCCCCAAAAAATCAAAGACAATGTCTTTAGGTGAAATAAAATCTATGCACATCTCTAAATCCATGTTAAAAAAACTGATATCATCGGCCATTTCTGATTTAAACACACGAATGGCTAATTTAAAATGCATTTACGCACAAAATAAAACATTTTAATCAAAAAATAATTTTCATTAGTAAAATATTTAGCAAGAACAGCCATTCTTATGCTCTGAAAATACATTCAACCTTCACAACTTTAGACTCGCCTGAATCAAATTCTTCGTTAAATGAAAGTAAGCCAAGAAACAAAGGTTGAGTTTGAAAATCTAATATATTTGTATGTAAATTTGAAACAGATTGGTGCCTTTTCAGTACAGGTTAGCTCTACCGCTTGTACAAACAAATTGACCATTTCCCAGAAAATCCAAGTTAAAAAAGCTTAGTTCCAAAATATTATGATATTTGTATATGTCAATTTGAAAAGAATTGATACCTACCTTTTCAGAAGAACTTTGCTGCTCGTACCCCTTGGGTGAATTGGTGCAGCTAGCTCTTCCATTTCTTGCTTATTTTCATCACTTGAATCCTCCTCGTCTTTAAAATTTTCAGTTTTTTCAGTAAGTCCCGTTGTCTCTTTATTTCCACTTTCTAAATCTTCAGCAATTGCTCTGGGATAATCATCGTCAAGTTGTTTGAGAACTGCTTCCATAATTGGCGTCATCAAAGCTGTTGTGGCAGTGTTTGTTATCCACATTGATATGAATGCAGTGACAAGCATAAAACCAAGCATCAATCTAAAAAGAAATTGAAAATAGATTTTGTTAAACCTGTCATTATATTGAACGTTTCTCTCAGACCCCACCCCTTTACATATAAATGTTAATGGTCCCAAATCGATTAGGGCCTAAAATCGTAATTTATAACGTAAATAGTTTATCTCATCTTATTTTATTGCAATAGCAACTTCAGTGCAAAATCAATTACTTTTATGTAGAAATGAGACGTTCTCTAGCACAACCCCCACCCACAAAATGTTAAAAAGAATGACGTGTGTAACGAAATCGTTTGTGAGTCGTCCCTAAAGACTTTGACAAGCTATAAAAGTTTTAAAATCATAAAAAGCATTACTTTTTAAAAAATAAGTAATTTGAAATGGTGGCTTAGTGAAAAATGTTACAGTGGTGGCCAAAATCTGTCACCACGTTTTGAAAGGTGTTGTAGAAGAGAATGCGTTTTGATGAAAACAAATTATCACTGAGTTATACTTAATGAAACAAAAAATAAGACTGCTGCTGCTGAAATCTGTTGAAAACACTACGTCATGGTTTTGAGAAAACCATTTTTGACCTTGGCTGTCCTTTACTGTAGCACGGGGATTTTAGTAGATTTTGGTAAACGAGATATTAAACTTGAAGTTGAAGCCTCTTGGCCAACTGGCACTTGTTTCAGAAAGACATTTACTACACAATAAAAATAAAAATGGCCTAGCCATGAGGTAGAAAAATCAAGGCGTATTAACAGCAAGGCTCTTTCTCCTCTAATGTAGTTTTGTTAGGGTTTTGTGGCGTTGCAAATCCAGTTTGTGGTGTTGTAAATTAAAACTTGTGGTTTTGAGAAGTTCTTAACAGAGTTTTTCAGTTGTTTTGCTTTTGAGAAAATGGAGAAAATTTTGAAACTTGAGTACGAGAAGAACAAACAATTCAACACAGCATTATTACATAGACTACGCGTAGCATTATTACTTAGCCGAGATGGTACTCAATTTTTGAACAATAGTTCTATCCATTTAGAAATCTACCCTAAAATTTGAATAATTGGATAAAGGTGATTATTATTTTTCAACTTAATAAACTTCCTACATTTGTTCTGTATTTGAATAAACTTCCTCCATTTGTTCTGATAACACTGTTCTGTACAGACAAAAATTACAACTTTCACTTTGTTTATTTTGTAATTACTTACCTTCTTGGTTGAGTACCAACGAGCAACAAAACTTTTAATGCAATTCGTCTGTGAACATTCCATCTTTCAATTGCTACAGCCATTATCAACCCCCCTAAAACAAGGACGTTTGTATCTTTGAAATATGGTGGTGCAACTTGTTTTGCTGGCATTATGCTCAAAACAGGGAACAGGAACAAAGGCAGCAGCGCTGTGACTGCAAGATTTGTAACTTCAGTGCACCAATATGTGCCCATTATAAGAATGGCATATCCCGTTCTCGCTTCCTGAAATGACATAAATTGGCAATGATTTTTGTGAAATGACATAAATTAATATAAATTAATGACATAAAGTAACAGTGAAATAAAAAAAATGACATAAATTAACACTGATTTTTTTATTTTCAACAAATCAGGTAAAAGTGATTTTATGATCACTTTTATGATTGCTTTATCCACTTTCAAATACCTTTATCAAGCGCAGGGTAAAACAGAGTTTGCAAAAATGCATGTAAAAAATTTGGAAATTCCAGCCTAAAGTTGGAGGGAGATACGTTACTATAAATAAAAAAGTCGTTTTTTAAATATATATAAACATTTTCTTAAAGGTTGGTTTCTTGTCAAACAAAACACATTTTTATGCAAAACCTCAACCAGTTTATAAGAAACCAATTGCTCAGTGGTATAAATATTATTTCCCATTGATTGCTCAAGAAAGTTGAGTTCCATTTTTGCTGGAAGATTTCCTTGAGCATTCGAGAAATTTATGAAAAAAAAAAAAATGAAAACTAAATTTACGAAGAAGTAAGAAACGTTTAGTAAAAGATGGAGAGTTTCCTAAATTTTAATCAATATTAAAAAGTATGTGGTCATTGTACTCATTTTCGTTCTCATTTTCGAGCTGACAAATTTGTTTATCAAGGCATTTGAAATAGATGAAGCAAAAAGTAAAATCGACACCCTTCAAAGTCGAAAAAGATAACCCAAAATTATTGTTTTTAACAAAGCTGTCAACAATTTGACAAGGCAGAAGCAAAGAAAAAAAATTGAAATGTATGATATTATGAATCCAACATTGTTCTTGACAGCTTTGCAACAGGGTGGGGGGGGGGTGACTTTTTGGTGTTAAGGGTCCTTTTCATACTCAGTACTTAATAATCTAGGAGTCTAGGATCTTGCATTTACAACACGTAAAAAAACGTGCAATGTGTCAATTTCACTATTGTTACAAAATTCGCCTCTGTTGTAGATTTGCCACAAGTCTTTTTCGTGCAAAATCACAAATTATTATTTCGAACTCAATATAGCGAGGGAATGCTATGAAAGTACTCAGCAAAATGTTCGTTTTTACGAACTAAATCGAATAAATTACAAAATAAAACGAAACTTTCGCTGAGTACTTTCACAGCATTCCCTCGATATATTGAGTACGAAATAAAAATTTGTGATTTGGCACGAAATAGACTTGGGGCAAGTCTGTTGTGTCAACCGATTCTTTGATTGAAATTACTGAAACTTGATGCTCAATGGCTTCATCAAAACTTACGTCATGATCAGGGGCTTTAGGAAAAGTAAAGTTTTCATATTATTCCCACTTCGATTTCTCCCATTCCACCTGTCCTAAATTCCGTTTTTTCGATGGCAAGACCTTTGACATCTTGATAACACTTGATAACAATCACTGCTTGACATCTTGATAACACTCCTGATAAAAATCATGGACCCAACAAAAGAAACAACTCCTGGACTGATCAATGTTAATTGATAAATTTGCGGACCTGATTTGACTTCATCGTCCTTTCCGTGCTGCTGTTGCTTAGACCCCGTTTACACGGTACCGGACAAGTTTTTAGCCGCTCAAGTTTTTGTACGGATAGGTGTACCGTACAAAT
>JAYJMH010048582.1:1515-13949 GCA_036873815.1 Phacellophora camtschatica
AGAGGGGGGCTTAATCGAATTATTACGGTAAATGAAATCAAAAAGAAACAATTTTTTAATGTTGATAAAATTTTAATAAAATCTAGTTTTTTGTGTAACCAATATAATTGTTTTCTTTTTTTTGTCAGTCCTGAATGTTTGGCAATCATGTCAGTTATCGGTAACGATTATGCTAATAGTTTATGGGAATTTTCAATTCATGGACAAAAGAAACCGCATTCTCGCTCGACTCGGTAAGTGAAGATTTGCTATTCTGTAATTTATTGACAATAAAAAGTCTATGCTTCGGCAAGCATAGGACAATTTTGTGCCTTATTCGCCATGTGATTTGTTTACATTTATAAAACAGCCAATTAAATAATGCGTTTAAGAACATGTGATAAAGGTCTTTGATATGATTGGCTTATTTCAAAATGCAGACAAAGGCAAATATGGATAACTATTTTAAGCTGTGAAGACCATTTTTTTATGGAAGGACAGACTTATCATTTAGAGAACCAGGCAACAAGATATCTAATTTTAAGGAAGCGCAACACGATATCTAATCAAGAATAGGGGAGTTTATTTTGTTTCATGTTTTGCCAACTTCCTATTAAAATTTGAGCATGTACCGAATGACCCTAGATAAATTTATCTTCGCTTGCAGGGCTGCAGTTTGAAATCCATTAGGCTACAAATTTTAAATTGGAATATAATTCAGTCACTTGCGATCTTGTTTACCTGTTCAAAACTCTCTCCTTTGTCCAGTTAAAGGAAAGCCATTCATTTCCAGTTCACATTTTGACAATAAAGCCTGGTTTTTATAAATCGTAATTCATCGCCGATTCTTAAGATATCCAGTTTTCATACATCGTATATTGCAATCGTAATATAGCAAGAACAACAAGGAGTCTGGATCCAGCTCAATGTTTGCGTGTAATCGCAGAAACAGTAGGGGAATCTATTCAACATTGGCGATGATCGGCGATGATCCTCGATGCTTAAGACAACCCGGTTTTATATGTTTTAACTCATCGTAATCCATCGCCAATGCCATCGGCAACCATCGCCGACGAATTACAATTTATGAACATCATGCTTAAAACAACCTGCTAGCTCTTTTATCTACTTGGGAGTTTGATCAGCGAATCCTTTCAAATTTTAAAGTGTTGCTTTCCTTTCAGAGAAGAAAGAGAAGAGTGGATTGATCTGAAATATAAGAAAAAAGAATTTTTGGAACCTTTATCGAAATCTTCTCAAACTTTAGGAGAGGTTGGTAGTTGTCTTTAAAATTGTGTCAACCTTTGTGGTTGTGGTTGTTTGACCTATTTGGTCAACACTATATCATGGAGGCTTCACGTAACCGGACTATCCCCAGATATATGACAAATAGTATCCGTTCTTAAAATGCACATTTCAAAATACTTTTAAGAACGAAATGTACAATTGCTTTTTGTCATATATCTGGGGAATGCCCGCGTGCGTTAAGTCTAAATGATCGATTGCTTGCTTTGCAGAGATTTTTTTAATTTTAACGAAAATTTATCAAAGAAAATCTCATTCGCTGGTAAATAGCCCTGGTATCTACCTTTTCTGCGTTTTCAGTTAGCTCACACGAAAAAATAAGATTTTGAGTTAACATTTGTTGACTGACTTCCAAGAGATTCAAAATAATAAAGCGCCACATGTAAATGGGATTTCAACATCAAAAGTAATATTCTCTTGATGTTATATAAATGAATAAATCCCTCTAAAAAATTGAGATAGGTATCGGAGGTAGTCTTTCACTGAACGAGGAACGAGGTTGGTTTAGACAAGGTTTTGATTAGGCTTATTATATAAGTCCTAATTCTCTTGCGTTTTTTGAGAAATTTCACGTCACTGAGTTTTAATAAATTAATTCAAAGTCTTTTTTAAGACTTTATTTTTGCTGCATTTTCCAAATCATTTCTGCAAGAATTTTGAGAATGAAGAATGCCGTGTTTATCTGTTCCATGTTTATCTTCAATTCTCTGTGGCAATGTGATAAATTTTGAATTTTCACTTTACAGCGAATAATCGATGCGGTAATGCAAGATGATAGGCGATCGTGTTACCCTCTTTTGATACACAGCACAGTGGTAGATGTAAACACAAGGACTGGCGACAACCAGAAATTGACACCGCTTCATCTTAGCTGCCAACTAGGAAATTCAGTAATAACACAGTTGTTATTATGGGTAGGTTTCATTTGCAAAATGTTGCAGACTTCCCTGTAAATCTGGTCTTCATGATTTATAGCAAGATATTATCTTGCCCACGAGCAGATTAACATAGAATAAAAATACCACTTGCTCACTTTTGTACTCCGTTGGAATTTTCAAACAAATGGGGAATAATGTTTTGTGACACTGTGTATCAAAACCAGATCGATCATAAAAATACAAAATTTCACTAATTTACAAGTGTTGCCTGAGTACGATAATACATAGCTGTCCAAAAAGATGATTTTTGAAACATCTAAATTTTTTGTTGGCTTCCCTGGTATGTTGACTTTTGCCGTTCTGAATACAAAGTCTATTTGGCTTACTTTGACACACTTTTTGTCTCATTTTTGCAGAATTCTGGTGACCCAAGAGCGCTGGATGCTAATCGACACACTCCTATGATTTATGCAAATCAAGCACAAAGCAAGGAATGCGCAGAACTGCTGGCACAATATGGGTGTCCTGAGGATACTCCGTGCTAGTGGGATTCTATTCGTGTACACGATAACTTGTTACGTGCAAACATAAACCTGAAAACCTACGCATTTCATCACGCCTCATAATCGCAGTCTCATACACCCAACCTCGTTTCCAGGGCTTACGTTTTCTTTAAATTTCAAGTTTTTTTGCTTGAAAGTTATTAATCTGGGTAGGGCATCAAGCAAGTCAGTTTGAATGCAATCTAACCAGGAGAACAAATATGTTTCTCATTTCGTGTTTCAAACATTTAGTTTTGTGTCATATGAGTAATATATTTGTGAAGCGTTCAATCTACAACTAGCCATTGTTGGAAAACAACATCGCTTTAGCTTTTGTTGCTTTCAACGAACCATTTCTTTAAATTTCATCACACAATGTTGTTTCCCAGGCTTCGGCGCTTGGAAATCCTTGTGTTTTTGAATTGCATTGCTAAGTCAGTTATTCATAGCCCTGGTATTGAGGTTGTCTTACATCTTTACTTTGTAAAAATTTTATTCGCCTGATATAACTAGTTTTTTAATTGATAATGCGTGTTTTTGTTCAGTGAAATTTGAAGATTTGATGTAATGATGTTGTCATGTCCCTGCCTCGTGATAAGAATTGGACGTCAGTCTTAATTTAGAAATTCTGCGACGTCAAATTAGGCCTTGTTAGATAAAATGGTGCATTTTAATTTGAGAAGGCCATCTTCAAATGTTGAATACGTATTGTGTACTTGCATGTGTTTCCCTTTAATTTTTCTGTTCTGTTTTGACACGTAAGTGCAATTTTACCAGCATTTCCAAGCAGCTGCTCTTAAATAAACTCGTATTGAGATTAGAACAAAAGAGGACTGGCAGCATCCATCTGGTCAGCGTGTTGATAATCACTTTGAGCATGCTGGGTTGTTTTCATTGACTATCATGAACTGTTATTTCGAAAAGAAAGATAATATCAATTTTTCAGGATTCTTGCCTACGTTTTTGACAGCAAGGTGAAGATAGTTAACATTCTTGATACTTTTGCGAATAGATGATGTGTGATTATAATGACGCATTTTCACGCCGTCCATGACATTTATTGAGGTTAGATAGAAACCTCCATGAGTATTATTTGACATTTTGCTTTAATAACGTTGTCATTTTTTAGCTACGTGTATTCACTTTGCCTAATCTCTTTTCAAATTTACAAACTACACAGTACAGTTATTGTTTCTTTATTTGAAATTTCATCATGCTGTTGTTTACTTTTGAGCATTCGTTGTGAAGAACACAAATTTGTTTTATGGAAACTGCATTCTGATCTGATTTGTAAAATTCGTAAAACATTTGTCGAAAAGCAAACAATGTTTTGTTTATAAAGGCAGTGAATCAATGTAGCTAATCTTTATCTATACTATTATCGCGTGAATACCGCTTTCCAGCGCCCTGTTTAATACCTCTGCCAAACATAATTTTTACACCTCTGCCAAACATAATTTTAACACCTCTGCCAAAATATCTAGAAACCAAACAGCGTGCTTTCTACAAACTTGTTTCATAGTAGCGTGTTCATACTATTCTGCAAACTGCCAATGGTAAATTGATTGTGTTTGTAAGAATTACAAGTTTTGCATCTGTACTGGCAAGATGGGCAATGTTTTCATTTGGTAAATCACTGTAAATGTTTTTTTGCCAATCTTAGCCTTTACAAATGATGTTAATTCAAGGGTCTAAAATTTTGAAATAATATGATTACCGCTCGGGTTGCAGCAAAAGTAGATCTCATTAAACAAAAGATTCAGTTAAAGCACATAACGATTCGTTTTGCGATTGAAAAGAATAGATTTCACACCAATGAATGCACCCAAAAAATAAAAGAGGTTCAGATCCGGAACGAGTTTACATAATTAGTTCACGTACTACAACGTCGTTTTTTGGCAAAAGCAAGCTAAAGACTCGGAGGAGAAGAGGAAATTCGCTTAATTATAGTGACAGTTGAAAGGCCTTTGATTGCGAAATTAGAATGTAAGGTTTACAAATAAAGGCTAGTCTATTTCTTTTTCTAAATCGCCCTTTGGAGTACATTTTCCAATCTTGTACTTGCACCTGAACTCGTTCTGAAGCTAAGCCTCCCTTACTTACTTTGAAATTTTGCTCATCGTGATTAATTGCATTGTTATTATCAGTACTGAATCCTCTGTTTCACAAAATCTGTCTCTGTTCCAGGGTTACCGAACAAAAATGTGTTTATTTTCAACTCAAATTTCTTAGTTGAGGACTTGTACTGTAGCTCTGGTAGATCAGGAATAGTTGCCATTTAAAATGGGCACAACATTTCCATTATATAAATAAAAAAGTAACCACAATTGACAATATTTAATTCATAGAATGTATTTTTATCTTGTATAATTTGTTAATACTTCATCATATCTATATCCTTAACAGAATATTATCTAACGTTTTGCGTTAATCTGATGAATGAATCAAAGTCAAAAAGGCGTTTTGTTTTTCTTATTGACTCTACACTAAAAGTTTTTTTTGTCTGTATTCATAGCATCTTGCTAGGTATTTGCTAGGTAAATTAGAGGCCACTAAACAGTTTCTCAAGACCTCTATATCTTGTTTTGAAACAGACGCCAAACCTGCGGATTACTCCTCTCCACACTGTCTTGTCCAGCATAAGGGTCCTCAGTTCTGTTATTACTGCTGACTCGCGCGTCACGTCAAAATGTGTCTACAATGTTTGCAGGTTTTCTCTACCTCCTCGTGGTGCCCTTCTTTGTCTGGCATAAGATGAGTTACCTCGCTGCTGGCTCTGGATGTCTTACAATGTCCGGTCAGCTTCATCTTTCTTGCCCATATTTTTTCTGTCATTCTCAGGAGGCCTGAATAGAGGTCAATGTTCTTGATGTGGTCGTCTCAATTGACACTCGTCGCCATCTTCAACTTGTGTGTGTATACATCATCCATAGCTTTCTCTTGTTGCACTGATAATCTCCACGTTTCAATCCCATGTAACAGCACTGACTCAACGGTTGCTACAAACAGACGCCTCTTAACCTTGTTGTTCACCTCTGTCTTCCACACTATTTTCATGCTACAAACAGACGCCTCTTAACCTTGTTGTTCATCTCTGTCTTCCACACTATTTTCATGCTATGTATTTATGTATTGCACTCTACACAAGTGCTTTCCTGATCTTCAAGACCGGATCTTCAAGATCCATGCACCAATGTATTTGAAATCTCCAAACGTCTTCTAGAACTGTCCCGTCCAAGGTGGTTACACTATTGTACTCATTGATGCATTGATGCGAAAGTCATCAAATGTTGGGTGAAATGTTTGGTGTACATGTTGGCTCTTTTGACCACCTCTTTTTTACCTTCCAACAAGAGCCAACAAATGTTAGATGAAATGTTGGTGAAAATGTTGGAAAAAATGCTGGATCGTTTGGCCAAAACTTAAGGCATGAGGTATGTGTAGACCATAGAAGACTGGATTTATGGTTTCAATTTCCTTTGTGATCTCAGGAGGATTACCAAGAAGATTATTAAAAAGTGACAGTAGCAGGTATTCACACTCTTCTGTGGTATCTCCATTGATTCGAGCTTCCAGCTTTATCCATACCTCTGATTAGCAAGTGCTTCTTCAACCTATTAGATCTTACAATTTGACTCATCTTGCTCGAGTACGCTGGGTACAACTCTTCCTTCTTTCTTCTATTTGTATTTCTCTATCCAACTTTCTCCTTGTCGGTTAATAACAAAGTCGTTGTATGCCATTTCCTCATTTCCTCACATCCTCATTTCCTCTCTTGTCTTAGCAAGATAGCAACCCTGGGGTCTAAGCACTCCTGCTTCATTCGAACTTTGAAATTTGGTCTGAGTCTGAGGCCACCATTACGATCGCCAATGATGGCCTGGAAGTTGTGCTATGAAACAGCTTAAATTTCCAGTCAATGCTGGTTGTAAAACTATTGTATCGGTGACATCAAATCAGCATATGCTCGCATGTTGCATACGTAACAATGACCGCCAAATATGGGATTGCCCTGAAAAGCACCTTCATCCACACCAGCCAGAAACCTTTGTGTCACCTCGACAATAACAATTCCAGCTCCTCCGGACCAGTACCCGCTTGAACAGCGTTTCTCCATGCTAAGGCTGTGACGAATTGATGCCTCAAACCAATATACAGTAGCGACTGATTATATCCTTCCTGTTTTTTACATGCACCTGTCTGTGTTCCTGTTGCCAGCATATTTCCACTCTTTGTTTCCTCAGCTCTTCAGTCTTTAGTATCGACTCAACTCGTGAAGAATATTCCATGTCAGCAAATTTGTATTGACGTTTCGCGGCATTCGATGCTCCATCATTCAGAACCCCTTATTTAAGCCTGGTTTTTATAAATCGTGGTTCATCAGCGACCATTGCCTGTTGAGCATCAGCGATGATCGGCGATCCTGAAGACATCCAGTTTTCATACATCGCATCACATATCGCAATCGTAATATCGCAATAACAACAAGGAATCTGGATCCAGCTCAATAGTTGCGTGTAATCGCAGAAATACTGCTGGAATCTGTTCTAATAATGAAGTTTGAAAAACTAAATTGCGATTTCACGAGTTGAGGTGACATTTGAGCCTGGTTACCACACGGGCTGTATTGAATTATTAAATCTTAAGTATCAAATACAAGTGTTACTGTCGATCGCTTTTTGGCAGCAAATTGTAAAATGACAGTATTTCTTTTGATATTATTGTTTCTCCAACTTCAATCCAATCACACAATCACTAAGAGAGTCTTGTTGAGCACACCGAGGCCTCAAATATATACCGGATGACAAAAAAAAACTATCTTCGTTGCAGGACTCAAAGTTTGTAAGATTTGAAATCTCAAAATAAAAAGATGACGATCGAAGAGCAAACTTAGAGTTAGGGGTTTCATCTATACAGCTTTGACTACGTTTTTCTTTCTAAAGCTTAAAATTAAAATTGCCGTAATCCATGAGTTTTCATCATTTATTTCCAGTCCATGTTTTGACATTGAAACAGCATGCTTGAATACAGGAGCAAGCAGGTTGTTTCAATGTCAACAGACTGGAAATAAATGGCCTTCCTTTGAATTGACGCGAAAGCTCACAAGCAAGAGGAATTTGTGTCTCCAGTGTTAGACAGGTAAACGTAATTGCAGATGAATGGATGAATAGATGAATGGATGGTCATCTCTTTTTATAAACAGAAGTAGATCCACCGATACACTGCAGATTCTTGATGTTTTTCCAGAACTTCTCTTCATCATTTCTAAAATTGCTAAAACAATTTCAACGAGTTTCAACTACTAGATATCACAAAAAAGCTACTGCAGCATGGGGCAGGCATCGTTGTGCAACTGACTTTGAGGAATCGCCTTTCATTCTGAAGCTAACCAAAACAAGATTGCCTCAGACAGCAGTAGTTTAAATGAGAAAATGGAGGCTGCGGAACGGCCAAAGTGCTCGCCAACAAAGTTTGCGAAATATGAACAACGAAGGTGAGCCAAACCGGTCTGTTTGATTATCAATGCCTGCTGCAACCAAAGGTGAAGAATGGATAGGTAGCGGGTCCAGAGAAGGTGCTCACGACTATTGATGGGGGATCTGGTATCCAAGCCTCTAAGAATGATTTTTAATTCATCGCTAGTAGGTGGAATCTTCCCAGATATTTGAAAATTGCTAAAGTTAATCCAAAATTTGTAGTTGATAAAGAAACATAAAGAGTGCTGTTCTTACAAGGAAAGGTGAGTGATGGAGATGGGTTAATCAGAATCAAAGAAGTATTGTATGAAAGAAAAATGTTACTGGCTTTAGACGAGGGTGATATGACAACTCGAACGGAGAGAGAACTGACGTCGACCAAAGAAAAACAAGGACTGAGATCCTGTGGCGTCAATTTTCAATCTAATCAGATTTTTTAATCAGTACTTTTAAATAAATCTCTTCCTGTAAAAAACAGAAAATAGACATTGAAAAAGTCTTGTGATGTTGGAAACAGAAGGTCAAAAAAGAAAGAGAATTAATGGGTGGCTTTTTTCTTCATTTTACCTGAGAATGGGTTTGTTTTTTAGAACTTTTACTTGAAAATGGGTATGTTTCTACTAAATGTTCTTGTGAATAATTTCATTTTTTGAAATTCCACCTTAAATTTTCACTTAAAAGTAAATGAAATTGTTGAGTTAGACGAGACATTTATTCTAATCTCGTGTTTACTAACTCTCGATAAACAACCGTTCTAAACTTAAATACGAAAACAACTCACGAGTCATGAAAGCATGCCCCTTGCGCTACACGCACCTATGGGAATTTATACATTATGTATCATTTGACAATGAACATAACACAACAACTTCCCTTTTTAAAGGAAACAATGCTATCTACAATTGTTTGCCATGTTTTCCCTGGCCTTAAGCGATGGCTTGATTGTTCTCCTCGGACTTGATAAAATGTTCAAAGGAGACCGCTGCTGCTCAACTGTTCGTGGCTCAGGATTGCCTTCCTTTCGACCTTCGGACACTTGTGGTGATTCTGACTGATTCCTGTCCGGTAATGGAACTAAATGCACTATGTTTCTCCGCAAAGTAGACGTTTGTGTCTGGACAACATATTGTCATGGACTGTTCGTTTTTCCTTGTACGACACCTGTCTCATCATAATTCACTATCTTCACTTCAGCTCCTGCAGACAATGGAGGTAACAACTTTGCTCTATGTTTGACATTAAAATGTTGTTGTTGTTGTTGCATCCGTCGCATGTTCTCGTTTTTCTGCAATTTATCAATGTCGGGCCATCTTGGAATCAGATTTTCATGAAATGTTGGAACAGTACTGCGCAGCTTTCTGCCCATCAACAGTCCAGCTGGTGAAAAGCCGCTTCACAGAGGGGTTGTTCTGTACGCTAACAACGATTTTTCATTTTCCTTCTCTTTCTTCAGAATGTTCTTAACGGTCTGCACCGCTCTCTCGACTTCTCCGTTGGACTGAGGATACCTTGGACTACTTGGCACAATGAGTAAATTCTGCACAGTCATATGGAGGACCAGTGTCAGATCTGACTTTTTCTGGAATTCCATGTGCGAGCGAATGTTTCTTTCAAAGCAGAAATGACGCCATCAGCTTTCTTGGACTTTTGCATAGCTACAACTTCAATAAATCTTGAGAAATAATCAACAATTAAATGATAATCCCTTCCCTTGGAATAGAAGAAATCTATTCCTATTTCTTGCCAGGGTCTCTCGGGAAATGTGGAGGGAATCAAAGGTTCGGATGTGTTAACCTTATGTTGCAAACAAACTCGACAACCCTGTACCATATATTGGATTTCCCTACTTAACCCAGGCCACCACACAGACTCTTTAGCATGAGCTCTACATTTTACAATGCCCTGGTGCCCTTGGTGCATTTTATCCAATACCTCTAATCTCAAGGATGATGGTATTAGAATTCTTGTTGATTTGAGAATGAGGTTTCCAGCAACAGACAGCTCACCCCTAAAATTCTAGTAAGACTTTAAAGAATCAGGAATTTTGTACTTATCTGGCCGTCCCTCCAGGATGTATTCTTTGATTTTCGTGCATACAGGATCTTTCGCCTGTGCAGCAATTATCTGTTGCCATTTTACATCTGACACTGGGAGGGGGCTGACAATGCTTTCAAGAAAAGGTGACATTTCTTCGTCGTCAATCATGGATTTTTCATTGCTTTCGACTGGCTTGACAACGTGTCTGACATGTGCATCTTTTTGCCTGGAACATGACTCATTTCTCGAATGTCAAAACGCATCAGTCGCATCCTGAATCCTTGTATTTGTGGTGGAACTTGCTCAAGTGTGTATTTCGTTTCTCTTAAAAGGGGCCCACCGGGAAATCTCCCGGTGTCTTGCCTGACCACGCCGCCCCCGTTGAAGCTCAATCCAACCTTGTTTGCCTGAACTTCAACCGCATGTAGTGGCTCTTGTGCCACTTCGATTTTGCGAGATTAGAGCAATGTCGTCTGCGAATTCAAGGTCTGTGACTACTATTGGTAGTGTATTTATGCTCTTTCTTCTCTGTACTTGGAACTCAAGTCTATCCTCTTGCCCATCTCCCGCCATTCGTGCATGCAACAATCCACCACCATAGCAAAGATAAATGGCGCCAATGTGTCACCTTACAGGACCCCTGACACAATTTCGAAGTACTCAGGGTCACCATCGGAAGTTATTAGTTTGGCTTTGTGTTTTGTTAAGTCAACTTGATAGAGTTCAGCAGATTTTGTGGAACTCTATATGCTTTCAGGATGGACATTTTGAAATCCACAAAAATGACAATTGATTTCATGTGGTTAGCTTTGACTCCTTTATTCGGGCGTTTCAAGGCGGGGATGTGAGCTGTTGTAGATCGAGAAGGTCTAAATTTATTTTGATTTCTTCGAAGGTTGACATCTACTTTTGGTTGAAATATGTTGAGTGTCATCTTGTTGATGACTTTGGCTGCTATTAATGGTGGGCTAATCTCTTTATAGCTTTCTGTTACACTGAGATCGCCAGACTTTGGGAATGGGATTAAATCAATTTCTGACCATTGTTGTGGTTTGACTTTATCAATCAGAAGTTATTTTACAAATGATAAGATAATATAATCGAAATTGCACATTTTCAAGACTTCTGGTTGAAAATTATCTGTACCTATGATGCCTTTTGGTTGAAGATTGTCTGGACCATTACACATCGTCTTTTTGAAGGCCGCAAGCTCTTCATTTGTGGACTGTTTATCCATAATTCCAAGCTAATAAAAAATTATTGGAATCTCTTTCGAGTATGTTGTGATCGTTGGGTCTTTGCAGAGTAGATTGCTGAAGTGAATATACCATTTTAGAATTCGTTCTTCCTTGTTTTCTGCCTTGGGTATGCATTTCTAGGTGGGTTTACGACCTTTGATTGAATTGATTTTCTTCTAACTTTCTCCAGGTTTTCTTATTCTATCAGCCTCTTCCGCTTGCCTGATCGATTCGGATAGTTCTTCTTCTCCACTGTTGGTATAGGCTTCTGCCAGTCATCCCTATTCTCTTGCGGGATTGTCTGATTTTCAGCACTTGGGTTGAGTTGGTACTAGCCGCAGGCATTTTATAGTTATTGTCGAGCAGCATTTAATTGTGGATCATCTGCGGATTTTCTGTTCTTTTTTTTCTTCTGTAGGATTAAATTCTCAGCAGTTTCTCGATTTGTCCGTATGAACAACCCATAGTTTTGCGAGACGATTTTGAACTAATATGGTGTAAAGTTCTTGTAATTCTTTACTTTGTAGCGAGCTTTAGTTGTTCTGTTTCTTTTTTGGTTGGCTTTTGCTCATTCTCAAACTAAGTTTGACTTTTTCTGTACTACCCGTTGGACAATTTCTATTCTACTGAATGAATTGTAGCCTTTAGCGAAATTTTTCCACTTTCAGATATAACTACTGGGATCGGGACTGGGGTTTTGCTTCTGCTCATATCATGTCCATAATTTACCTGGTCTTTTATTTGCTTCCGCTCATATCATGTCCATAATTTACCTGGTCTTTCATTTGCTTCCGCTCATATCATGTCCATAAATTACCTGGTCTTTTATTTGCTTCCGCTCATATCATGTCCATAATTTACCTAGTCTTTTATTTGCTTCCGCTCATATCATGTCCATAATTTACCTGGTCTTTTATTTGCTTCCGCTCATATCATGTCCATAATTTACCTAGTCTTTTATTTGCTTCCGCTCATATC